>LUCH01001190.1:54532-71705 GCA_013368495.1 Paragonimus heterotremus | reverse complement strand
TTCTACTGCATATGGGGAAGAAACGGAACACGGATTATTTATTTTGCCTGGGAAACTTCGAACTACACAACCTCCGCCACTACTGGGATAACTTTGTCGTGAGTTGTTGTGTTCTCAAAACTCTCTTTTGGATAGCGTTCCACCCACCAGTACGGTTAATTAGGTTGACTCACTATATAGTATCTACATACCTACATGCCGACAGGAAACATACAGACACACATACAAATATACTGAATGAATAAAACTGGCGATCGTGAAGTCGCAAGAAGGAAATAAAGCCCCCTCCCCCCACAAACGCTCTTGTCTCGCGTTTACATAAGGCTCCCAAATGACTAGTCATGTTCGTGACTTGGACGAACAGCGGTTAGAACGAGTAACACAGAACAGAACGAAAAAGGGAGAAAAAAGCATACACATACAAATGAACACGCCTAAGTGTATTAAATAAAACATCTCGCCGTTTCAGTTTGTAAACGACTGTTTCATTTGTTGCGGTAATGTTATCCAAAATAAGAAAAATCTATGTTGTGAGAACGTACCATGAGTATGTGGTGGTTTAGCCCAGTAACCAGACAACTGTACACCTTTTGAAATTAGACTGGGAAGTAGCTGGGAAAAATTGCGGCTGTAACAATTTTACAAGTAGTGGTCAGGCGAATATTTCAAAAATGGTAACCTAGAACTGTGGCGACTGGTCACAAATTTACTACTTTCGTCCAATATGGTTGCGGCTTCAGTTAGTTGTTACTGGCTCATTTTGAAAAATACACCGTAACCACTGCGCATACCGCTTGATAATAAATGAACTGTATCAATTCGGGATTAAGCAAAAATCTGGAGAACTTTATGGTTTTAGGTTTGAACACTTACAACCGATTTCATAATCAACCAATATTTCATCGCTTGCAAATGTTTTCTTGAAAAACAGATTTCTAATTGCTGATTGTGTGTAACAAGTGGAACTCTACTCACATTCTTGATAAAAGGAACTAGACGCAAGTTTTCTTCTTGGGTGTATCATATACATTGTTTCTGTTCTGATCAGGGAAGGATCACAGAACGTCCACCCTCAAATTAGAATAGCGGCAAATCTGTTTATCTGTTAACTACAAAGTCCGGACTTCGAGTCCTGAATCGATAGAAACTTAAATACTGATAGCTCTCAACATATTCAGTTGAAACGCTTGCGCAATTTCATTCACGGTAGTCCTCAAATAGAATAGTTTGAAAAAGTCAAAGAATTTTTTGTTACTCAAGTATTATCAGCCATTATCCGGGGATCAATCCAAGGTTAGGATGTCGTCAGATTACTACTTATGTTTTCGCTCGTTTTAAAAAAGATATTGATCTACACACGAAAGAGAACTCATTATATCCACTTGACAGAGCTTATTCTCACTGTACGTTTTTTCAGTATAATGTATTTGCGTTACATATTTTGCTAGCTAATAAAATCCAAATAAAATGAATCTACTTGATCTGAACTACGTTTGAGATTGAACTAGTGTTTGAATCAAAATGTTTCAGAATGAATTGTACATTTGATTAACTGTATGATCTAAGCTGTGCGTCGGTGTCAACATTTGGAGGAAAGACAGGCAAGCTGGATAGGCGGAAACGACAAATATTAACTATTATTGAATTCACTCGATCATATTATTTATTGGTTCTCTTAAATTCTGGCTTACAAGAAGTCTACGGATAAGCCTTCTAACCGGTTTTCATTAGTACAGTCCGATTCCATGGTAACAACTGTAGACCGGAAATATAATTTCACAACACTATCAATTGAGGCAACTAACTTAATGTTTTACATATTCGGCATAGTGGTCACCTCAGTACACTGAGTTTGACCCCAAGCGGGATGTTACTTCTGCTAACGATCTTTACTATACTACAGAGCCTGTGACACCGTTGGCGCGATAAACCACTTCCTCGTTGTGCCGACTGGGCGGTCTCGGTACAAACCTTGACTGGCTAGGAGTTCAGCAACTCCAGATAAGGCCAACCACTCCACCTGGTTTTAATCCCACTGGTCACATTCGATCAAAACAACAAAATTACCGCCAGAACCTCCATCAAAACATCTACCAATACATAGGATAGGCGAGCGAAGTACACCTGTTCAGAATGTGGCCAGGTTTGCACATCAAACGCCGGCTTGTCAGCGAATACTCGTATACATCGACGCAGGAGTGGTCCTGAGCAGGAAGTGGACACCCGGCCTGCCACAATCTCTAACTGTGACAACCGTTCCCGCAGCTTTCCTACCAAAAATTGGTCTCAGTAAACACAGAAGGCATGCACATCCCGTCGAACGCAACCACGTAAAACTCATATCTGTGAAAACCGCCAGATCCAGTTAGTCTCAGCAAGAATCTACTTCTTTCATCAGATCTGCCGATGTACTGGCCCCGTCGTGTTCTACTCGACGCCAACTTCATCATCGGCTCCTGTCACATTTCCCAGGTCTTACTTTGGAGAGCATTCGGACTCGTCTATATGCGCTGAACTGGCTGCCGATCCAACTACCGTCTCACAGACCAACACGACATCGGATATTGGGTCCCAAGCTGCAGATCATTCCGAGCGGTTTACCTGTTTAATTCAAGCAACGATTACTCAACTAGAGTCTGGCAACCGGAGAATTGCCTATAAGATGAACCGCGGCCTCCCAGATTATTCCAGCGAATACTGGTCCGAGGTACTAACCGGTCATCCGCACGTTGATGAGCGACCATCTCGCACGATTCAGCCTCCGGATTGGTCTCTGGTCGACCCGATCACTGGAGAAGTGTCACGCACCTTGAGGCACATGGAAATCACCGCCCAAGGTTTGGGCAAATTGTTTTCCGAGCAATTGAAGCGTATGAAAGCTGATACCTTGGCCGGATACCTCAACCTGTTCCTGCTAACCCAAGGTTGTTCAATCCATTTATGCTGCTCTCGCACCACACTTGTACCTTGAGTGAACAATTCTTCATCTCCAACCGAACTCAGACCTATCGCCCTATCTTCAGCGTTGCTATGTTTTTTCCACAAGATATTGGCGGATCGTTGGAATATGCACTTGCAAGTTCCCGCTCTCCAGTTTGCACGCCTACACCGTGAGAGTTGTCTTGAGGCGACCTCGCTGCTTCATGCGCTGCTTCGGAACTCATGTACTACGTCTTCAAGTCTGTGTGTGACTTTCATCGACGTGTCCAAAGCGTTTGATTCCATCTCACAGGATTCGATTACCAGATCGGCCAGAGCCTTCGGTGCCACGGCCAATGGCTCTGTTCTCTGATCCCAGCAAAGTGTTCGCCAGGGCGACCCACCGTCCCAGCTTCTATTCATCACGGCAATGGACGAGGTGCTGGCACTATCTCGACCGGAGCTTGGCTATCAGTTCCACGACACAGTGGTTAGCGGTTTCGCCTACGTTGACGAGCTGATCCTTCTAGCTGAGAACCCTACGCGTCTCTCTGAGAAGCTTGCAGCCACCGCGAGTACCCTGAAATTATCTGGGCTGAAGGTCAACATATAGAAAACTAAGCTGATGGAAATCCGCAGTGGCCATAGACATAACGCAACTGCCAAATCTGATAAGTATATCCACTTCGGAAGCGCCTCCGACACGGCAATCTATCTAGATATCCCGTTCACCTGAAAAAGTAGAACCTTCACTAATCAGCGTCTGAAACTTCGTACGATGCTGGATGAAACTACCAAAACGCCTTTGAAGCCACACTAACGTCTGGAATTCCTGGGACAACATCCAATCTGGAAGTTTAATCACTTATTAGTGTTGAGCCGAGTCCACCGTAACACGCTCACAGCTATGGACTGCACAATTCACCAGTTTGTTTAGTAGTGGCTCCGCCTTCGTAAGGACACCAATTAGCTACATCCATATCCCAATTCGTTTGGGCGGTTTGGGCATCCCGAGTTTGTCTACCACTATTCCCATCTCGCGCAAATCTCGAGTGGAGAGACTTATCTCCAGTCAATGTCCAGTTCTGCGGAATGTGGTTAGAGATAATTCGTTTGACCCTATCTTGAGGGAAATGAACATCCCAGTAGGTGTTCAGGGTATAGTGGTGATGAACAAGGGGGAAGCACAAGCGGCGAGGATGGAAAAACTCTACTGTTCGCTAGACGGCCGTGGTCTCCAGGAAGTGTCACGCTCTCCACTCTCCAGTCGTTGGCTGTTTAATCCAGATCGCATCTTCTCCAGAGTCGTTATTAGTGCCATCGACCTCAGATGTAGTCTGTTGCGGACTAAAATTGGAAATTCACGAGGTGGCCGAAGTGACCACCCAGTTCTCTGTCGTGGAAACTGCGGTCGACCGGAAAGCCTTGCTCATATTCTACAGTCATGTTGTATCACCCATGACGTACGTTGTGCTCGACACAACCGTGTGGCCAAATAACTGGCGAAACGACTGTGCAAGTTGAGCTATACAGTCTCCGAGGAGTTGCGAGGGCCAACGGCGAGCTCGTTCATCGAACCTTATGTGATCGTGGTTCGTGACGGCGCTGTTGTGATGCTTGACGTCAGTATAGTGGACGACTACCGAAGTTAATCAGCCTGGAGAGACAAGATTTTGAAGTACAGGACCTACTGTCATAATGCTGCCATTAAATAGGTCATCCATACTTTGGGCCGCGATGTGAACTCTGAGGCTCACTCACCTGTGATAATCTCTTTTCGCGGCATTATATTTTCCGCTTCAGGTAATGTTACTCTTCAACTGGGGCTGCCTCCCCTACTCAGTCACGAATTTATCTCTACTGACTGTGCTGGGTTCCCTAAAAAACTACGACGCATTTGTGCAGGGAACCTGGCGTTAACTGTCGCCACCCCTCTGACAGTTGTCTCACTCTGAAGGACATTTTTGTGTTCCGACGCGTGAGCCTTGACTGTGATAGCATTTCTGTGCCCTGAAGCGCTTTTGATTTTATTTTTCGTGTATTTGTTTTAAAAATTCTAAACCCGCTTGTTATGTACGGCACAAATAACTTTTCATTTGATGACTGGCCCATTAACGCTTTCTATTCTTGTGAGAGGACTTGTCAACTGTTCCATGTTGCTAACTACGCGGCGTCTCACATTGAACAGGTAGTTTGTTTTGACATTCACCTTTATAAATATCTGTCTCTTAATATTGGTGTCACCATTTGTTCTTCTCTTGAACGAAGCTGTGTATATTGCTCTTCAAAATAAACGATATAATGAGCCTCTTCCTGTCGATCTCAGTATACATAAGTGCTAGCGAATATGTAAACTTAAGCGCAGGTGAGTGAGACGCCAACATAACCTAGCCAGCGATGTAACAAAATTTCAGGTGCATTCCAATTTACGTACGCTGTGAAAATTGGGACGGATGTATACAGTCTAAAGACTAGGCCAAAAGTACTAACGTCTCTAGATTTAATCTACTACCAGAAGGCAGGCAGTTGACGAGTTACCTCTTAAATTAGAAACAGTTATGTCCCCGGATAACAAACTTTCCTTCCTAGATGTGGAAATGTCTGTGAACGGTAATAGATCCATCACGAGAAGTGTGCATGGGAAGCCCACTTGGACGTGGTAGTATTTTCAATTCAAAAGTTTAGTACCAATATCGCTCAAACGTGGTCTCGTTCGAACCTTCTTTAATAGGGTTCGCAGGATTTGCTCACCCGAAACGATCGAGGAGGAATCGGCTTTCATCCACCAAACTTTGATGTACAACCGATACCCCGAGCGTTTCATCTCGAAATACGCTAGAGAAAGGTCGAAACGGGCAATACCAGAAACAGTCCCTCGCAAATCCGTGTATATATCACTGCCATACAAGGGTGAGGACGTAACAACTCTCATCCGACGCAGACTCAAGTGTGCCCTCAGAGCTGCGTACAACGTTGCAGAAGTAAGACTGATCAACCAGATGACACGGCTGCCTTGCAGACTGAAGAAAGACCCAAGCAGCCCACTTGCTACATCCAACGGTATTTAAGAATTCACTTTTACTAGTGGAGTCAAATACATTGGCAGAAAGGTAAGAACGATAGGGACACGTGTCTCAGAGCACATCCCCAAATGGCTAGTGAACAACAAAACTGGTGCTGTTCAGTCTTCTATCACACGACATTTGGAAGAAACGGGACACGTAATCTAAGTGGAGAAGGCCTATCTTGTGTTGTATCGCTTAATAAATAAGCATTTTTATCTTTTGCTGAGACCGTTACGATACATCTTTAAAAACCCTCACTTTGTGTACAGAAGCAAATGGTAGTTAACCTATAACTACCATGGTGTTAAGAGTTTGCAATCATCAGTCTATATTATTCGTTGAGTGGTTTTATTTAATTCAAATGTTTTGGTTGTACCGTTTACATTAGTTTATTTCCTTCTCTTGTCTTAAGCTTTATCTTGGATTGCCTATTAGCCTTCGTTTATTTCCGCTTGTCTTGCTGTTAGACCGATATCGTTTGCATCGTTAGTTTTTTACTCGACCAGTTTAAAATGTGAATTTTGTTCGTCTGTTTCTGGCAAATGATGGCCCATTCGAAAATGACTGTTTCTGTCTGCTATTCCCATTTTAGCCGATGACTCATTCTTATTTTACACTTATTTAAATTGATGTATGTTAATTGATCATAGTCCGTGTATCGTAACCGAAGAGCTCGGTCGAAATGTCTCTGCAGAGTACATCTTACGTAATTCTAGTTGCATGTTCTTAAGTTTGAGTTCCATGTGTGCAGATTACTAGGTAAGCAAAGCTTTTTAACAGTTAGAGCCTGCTCACCTTATATCTCAGTTGCTGTCAGCCTGGTTGAAGTGGTCAAAATCCTACTGGATTGTTACTTACATTAGTGTATTCTTGACCACATCCATGATGCACTTCAACATACACCTGGGTGTGCACGCTTGTCTACGTCCACATTCTTCGTTGCCTAGTTTTCTGTATATGCGTTTATTTGTTCTACCCGTTTACTAGTCCAGTGTGTTTGAATGTTTACTGTTAACGTGCTTTGCTCCGGTGTTTCAGTTGCAAGTTTTGTTTCAGCATATATGAGAACGTTGTTTGTATCTATGTAACGATCAACAAGTTGTCGTCTCTGAAGACCAAGCATGAAGAAAATAGTCAGCATCCAAAACTTTCTCTGCACAAACTTGTGAACCTATGAGCCGTTGACTATAACACTCTTTTGATAAATGTGCTTAGCCCCAATACCCAGAAATATCGGTTATACACAAACTTCAACACGGCTATGAAGGCAGCTACGGAGGTGGAGGAAGCCAAGAATGATCTTAGTTAATGTCGGAGTGGCACTTATGAGGTAGTTTGACACGTTTATCGTTCACTCTAAAACCGGGTTGATGTCGGACTTCTTCCTTCAGATCTTATCAAAAAGGTTGTAATTTCATTTCACAATCTTAGAAGTACCATCAATAATAGTAATCATTTTGACAAGCAGAGTTGTTCTAGCCACATCGGTAAGTAATGATAGTGTGATTTGTCTCTCTGTTTTCCAGGCTTAAATGGATTAGCGGTATCACTGGTATATTAACCACAGTCTGCACCTTTCGCTTGACTGGAGTTCAGATGGCTTGTCGTAATTGGTAGCTGACAACTTCCAACTAGGATTATGATATATATGTTCTGATAAGCTATCAGGAAATTATGGCTGGATTGACTCAGATGGCAAATCTCAAATACACGGACAGCAGACAGACAAACATGAGCGGAATGAACAGTTTGAAAAGCATAAGGATTGTTTACGGACATTTAGAGTTAAGTAAGACTGGATCTTAATTAGCAGTGGGGACGGACCGTTGTCAGATAATAAAATGGCAGGTTCACTTACCTGCAGATCAAAGCTGTAAACATGTCAGTGTTCATTTTCTCTCTGTATTATGAAGACGTTCCAACATGACAACAGTAGTTAAAACGTTAGTCACCAAGTGAAACATATAAGCCAGGACGGTTGAACTAGACCAAGGGCTGTGATCATAACTAGTGATAGGTTATTTCCGCTGGCTTTTCGAGATGCAACTTGCCACAGTTTGATAGGAGTCACCCGTTTTAAAAATCATTGTTGAATCTCGCCAGAATCGGTGAAGCTTATGTTCAGACTACTACAAGTGAAAACGATAGTGATATAGCAAGACATCACCCTGGGGGTTCGAACCAAGGAATTATCACACCACACCCTCCATGCTACATTTGCGCCATCCAAATGTGGACTTTCGTCAGTACATTGTGAATCTCCGTTGTAATCATACCTACACCCCGTTTGACAAATGATTGTTCCGTAGATCTTTTAGATGTGTTCACACATATTTGTTACATGAAATACTGGCCGAACGTTTCTCATGTTGTCACACGTAACACATTCTCAATGGATACTACGAACTCAGTTGAATCCTCCTTTGTTTATCTCTTGACGCCTCATTGAATTGTTTACGCCACGCTAAATTCCAAATACAGACTCCAATTAGTTGTAAGTTGTACAAATTGCCAACCGTTATTTAATTAGGTACAACATCAGTTTTATCTGAGGGAATCTTCAATATTCTGTCATATCCTGTCCAAATCAAGAGGTTTACAGCTGTCCCGATTGATTGCGTATAGCTGTGACTATTGACAAATTATATCGCTTGTACCCAGTCACTCGTTTTGAGGGTCAAGTATTCCATTACAAGTTTTGCAAACTTAACTGTTGCCATTTTCAAAAGGACCAAGTCTCTGACTAACCTTAGATAGTAGTACCAGAAACACCCCTTGATGGTGGTGGAGCCACTCAACGTAAAGAATGAAATTTGATTTTCACTTGGAGGAGCTATTTTTATCATCATCATCATCATCATCATCATCATCATCATCATCATCATCATCATCATCATCATCATCATCATCATCATCATCATCATAGCAACCACGAACCTGACCAAAAGATGCTGTGGATCGGACCGTCGCTCACCTCAACAATGACGTGGAATATCCCAGAAGAAAACGTTATAAAGAGTTTGGGAATTATTAAAAGAACACGGAGAGGAAGAACTATACCATTTTACATATCTGTTCTCACAAACTGATTATCTCTCATGTTACAACCCTACCACGACCCTAAACCTCACTCCTATTGGAAGTGAGATCCACAGACACTCCTGACCACTCGCACCTCTTTACCTGTCAAAAGAACCAATACGGTCCGCAATTTGATGAATTAGTGGGGACAGGGTCAGATGATCCGTGCTCCACTTTGATCGTTAATCCTGTTCTCACTAAGCCAAGCCGCTGACAACCGTTGAATAACCCGTACCACTTCCTCTGTCAAAGTAACCAGTCTGAAGTGCAGCAATTAAGATTGGTTGTCCTTTCCGGCTAGTTGGACCAATCACGTATTTGCCTAAAATGGAAACAGATATGTAAAATGATATAGAAATGGTTTGGATTCAGGCACGTCATTGACTGCAGCACACTGCCATTTCGGATAGTGTCTCCAACCAGCGGTTTTTGTGATCATCACGAACCCATCCAGGCAGGCGACACCTACCCACTGTGCTGAATGGACATTCAAGGTCTTCATATTTCGTGACCACGTTGTTGCTTGATCACCACGCGAATTTACCCAACTGTTGGTGGCCTCAGTATATGATACCCGGTAAGGTCAACTATCAGGTGATATGCTGAGTACGTGACCCAACCATCGCGAGCTGTGCAACGTAATTAGTTTACTAATTGGTCATGCATCCCGAGCGTTCCGAAATACAAGCCGGCGAACTACCGCATCGCTAACGCGATCAGTCCACTTAACGTTGGCTAAATGGCAGAGACAACAATGGTCAAACACAACAAGCCTGTTGACGTCTTCACTGCGAACATACTACGTTTCAGAACTAGAAAGCAAAATAGAAAATACACACAAATGTTATATGCTTTTCCTTTTAACGTCAACCGTTTGTCTTTTCGACGCCACAGATGTCGCAGTTTGGCAACGGCGACTCGTGCCTTTGCTATCCTCGCTGCCAATAATTTAAGTTATTTCGCCTAATTCTCATCGACTTAAGTAATTCAACTGAAGTTCACGGCTGAACTCTTACAGTTCCCCCACGAGTAGTAGCTCCAAATAAGACTACAAATTTTATTATATTTCCTCCTGCTTTCTCCTGCTACTAAGATTTACAAAATTATATATATATATATATATACATCGGTCTTCTTTTAAATTTAGCATGATCTATATTTTGTTTGAATGTTTGAACACTGTGTTTCACTTGGCTATCTACCTAACTTGTGTACAGATAAATCTATCAGGTTTCGCAATGATCGGATCGGTATTTAGTAGGCTGGTTATCTACAGGCTATCTGTATCTAGTGGTTTTTTTGCATCTTCTGGACTTTGTCAAGATGTTTGCGAGAGTTTAATGGGATTTTGAGGATAATCATCAACACATACTCCGTGATCACTAACCGACCGTAGGTGACCGATGGTCACATTGATGTTGCGATCTGGTTTGGTTAGTGTGTATGCAATACAAGCCGCCTTTATGGTAAGCAGAGCAGCAAAATGATTGCTATAAACTGAACATCCTAATCAGTGCTTTAAGTTCCAAGGTTACAGCTAGAAATTTCCTGGACGACCCTTCAAACATAAGCATTATATACCCGACTTTTCCGCTACAGTTCCTCATTAATACCCCCTATTGATCGGACAGTCAGTAGATGTGGTCGTTTTGTCTTTGCTACAAGTGCTATTTTGAACCCTCAGAGAGGGTACACGATGATTAATTAGTTTGTGCTAGCCGGACACCAATGATCAGTGGCTCTCGGTCAGGTCGAAAACACAGGCACAGTTTAACCTATGAAGAAGCGACTTGAGATGTATGAGTACGGTGAATTAATTCGGTCGTGCCTAACGTGAGGTCAATGGCGCAGTGGTTAACACGGTTGCCTCATGAACAGCGTGTCCGTGGTTCAAGTCCCGGCAGTGACGATGACATGCACTACTGACGAGCTCTAATGAGAGCGAAACTCGAGTCTAGTGCTTCTTTTCGAAAGGTGCCGACTGGAAAGTCTATGAGAATGCGACAGCTGCGATCAATTGTGAGTGATGTTCAATTTGAAATTAATGATTTACTCGATTTCAAACTACCGCAATGACTGGACACAAACCAGAGTAATTTTAATTGTTACTTCGTCATATATGCTATTTACATCCTAACAAAAATGGTGTCCTTTAAGGTAGCATTCTTGATCTTCTTTTTACATGTTCGCAATCAGTGTGTAACCTATGAAGTACATTGTTTGGAATAATCTAACGATGTCATCACCGATAACATGATCTAGCTCACATCCGGTTTTATACACACTCACAATTTTTGGAAGTTCAGCCAAAACATATACTTATTCCTTCCAATATACTCACCAGACGTGGAAACTACCGAAGAGACATTTCTGCTTTGTTTATCTCATCATGTTTCAGTAGTTACCGTTAAACCACTGAACTAATTACACCTCACTATAAACGCCAATTTCACGAGAGATGATTTGGCAAATCACTAACAGATCAACTTCTGCAGTAGCATCCCACTTTGGATATTTCATGCACAACATGAAATTACCCGGCAAGAACAGTTTGCATTAGGTAGACTAACGAATACGGGTGGACCTCAAATGCGAGGTAGATGAGGGTTTGTTTAATTAAGGTCTTTCAGAGAGTATTCATTGGTCGAGTACACTATCCACCCTTGTACTCAAAGTGGGACTCATCGGGCCATGAGCCAATCCAAGGAATGTTCGTTACTCAGTGACGTTAGTCGCCTCAAATGAGAAGTCATTACTTGGAAATATCAAGCTAACCTCTGATAGGGAAGACTTATTCAGTCCACCTGTGGTTCGAATAGTTAGCCTTTGCACATTGACGTGATCTACGTGGTCGGCCATACGACCGTTTCATGCTGTGTGTGCTCGGCTAAATAGTAACTCGTGTTTCCTTTCAGTCAATGAACAACGCAGTGGCCAAAGCACGTTCACTCAGTCACATGTTCGTAGTGAAGATTTAGTATGTGCTGCATAATTGAAAAAGATTTTACGTGGACTGAGTAAGTTTGAGCACTCACACATTATCTCAGTAGAACATTAATTTTTTTACCTATTGAGTAATTCTTAAAAAATTGTTATGGACAAAGGACTAGCAACATCCCTCGTAAACACCTGTAAGCTGCATGAATGGCCACGCAACTTGAGGTTAGTTGAATATGCTGCTGCAATGAACAGTACTGCTGAGAAATTCTTCACAAATATCTATTTTGTGTATCGTCATATACAGTCTAGCATGCAGTTTCGCAGTGGTATTCGTTGGAGTGACCGCGGATATTGGTCAATTCATTGATTACATCCTTGATGGCACCATCGCAACTTAGTCTACCTTTCAGCCCTGACTAATTAGTGGCGTCACCTCCAAAAGGTTTTCTGATATGAACTTTACTGCTTTTCCCAATTAAAAAAGGTTTGATCCACTTTTATTTCGTTCTACAAGGCGTACATGTTTTCATTTCACTGAAGGAATGTACTTTATCAAAATTTCACCCACTGGAGGAACTTGATGGCTTGCAGTCGTATTAAAGGCCAACATTGGCAATTGGTTCCTTGCATGATAAAGGCTGACATGGATGTAGTTACAAGGTTTATCTTCAATACATTTCAGTAAATCAAATGAATAGCCATTATGCTGCGGACGCCAGGTACAGGAAATATTTTTGCTCTTACGTTAACGCATAAAACCCTCTGCTCACTTGAAGTTACACATCATTGTTGGTTGGATAAAACTACACACCAAAGAACATCTGGCGGCATGCCGAAAACATCTCGGCATCACAGATAATGTTTTTAGTGGAGCATATACGGTGAACACAGAAGAAAAAGGTTCTCTAATACAGACAAGAAAGAGCTGTTTCTGTCCATCGTTTACAGTTTTATATATACAGCCCATTACAAACAAAAAGGACTATTACTGTATCTCGTAGTTCGAACTGTGACAGTAAAATCTTGCAATAAATGAAACGTAACAAAGAACTGTTGAAATTTCCGATCGAGTTTTACTGCACAATGTACAGGTCAACTGTATAAGTTCCATAATATTCAAACTGATATGTTTATCCAATTGTTTACTGTCAGTTTTATTAATCATATTCAATCACTTCGTCCAATAGACAAACTGTTCAACTTAGACGAAAATTACATTTCAGGTCAGCAGCAGTAGGTCCACGACTGGCTTGTGTTTTTTAATAAATCCTTGTTAAAAATAAACTAGTAAATTACCATCGAGCAGTTTTAGAATTGGTTCATAGGTCGTTTTCTGGATGCATGAGATATTGGTGTGTATAGTCTGGCTTACATATTACTTGTCTCAGTGTGATTAAACATATCATGTTTTGTAGACTAAATGTAGTCCGAGACTGGTGAAGGATAAGTTGCATAATATCTGACAAACTTTCAATTTTCCCCCTGTTATTGCTTGTTCAGTCTTCTTTGGTTTATATCATCATTTGTATAAACCTCTATTTAATAATTTTAGTTTACAGCGACCTCTATAATTATTTTGTAAGATATCTTGTATTCTGTCTAAGAGGCGATATCTTTTCAATTAAATGCCCTTAGTAGAAAATCATTTTCATAGCTTCAAAATAAGTTTTCCGGATCATCGGCATGTGAACTGAAAATAGAGTTGTCAGTCACACTTACGGATTGTGTTCACTGCGATATCTTCATCAATCACGCTAAACTGATCAAAATTAAGCCTTGATTCTAATTGCATTACACTGACCTACAAATAAGCCATACTGATTGAGTTAGGGATTTCCAGTAAAACGTAACATAATCAACTAAAAGTTCATATAGTCTTACTAACAGAAATTAAGTTGAATAAATTTTTACTTGATAAAAGTGGGTGATCCGAAACAAACGCAAAACTCATCAGCCCACCTAAAGATTCCTATCTTCGAGCTGAAAATCAAAATTCTTTTCAAGTGAGTTTACTGGTCACGAACGCAGGCTCAACTTAAGAATTGGCAGGATCAGCGTCCCTGGATAATAGAGGATGGTTTGATGTAAAAAGCTTGAACATTTTCCCGAAAGTTATAATCTTTTTGCATCAGCGGTACTGCTTAGCCTCAGATCACTAGCAAGTTCCCGAACAATTGTAAAAAATGGAGGACGAGATTTCCTTCTAACCAGACGAAACATCCGGTGCAGTGTTCACGAACAAGGTTGATTGCGAGTCAAAAATGAAAATTATTCACGCAGAAATATGGGAATTTCATAAAGGAAATATGCTGGATAACAAGAAACTGATAATAGAAGAATTTTAAGAAATCTCAAATGTCTACTTCTAAACGACCAGCGAAGCGGACCGGAATCTGCACTTCACAGTTAGAAAGTGCACCAAAAATACACAAAATATGATGCACCATTAAGACTTAATCCGTGTATGGACAACACAGCATATTACAGATATACTGAATAGTTAGTAAACGTTCGCAAACCTCTCTAAAAAAATTCATTCTCCATTGTGCAAAGGGTTATTTTGAACTGGTCTGGACGTTAGAAAGAATAACGGGGAATATTAACAAGTTTGGTCTGTTGATTCGGAGTTCTTATTTGCAAACGTTCTGTTTATAGAAACGATTGACGGTTTTCTATGATTTTATTTCCAGTCGGGAGATATTTGTTTGTATTCTCCTACATTATTGCAATGAATGTTTTAGCCTGGAGACTATCTTGTTTGTCTCTAAAGGACTATCTTACAAACAAATTGATGGTGTGGGAATGGGTATTTCATTACACCCAACAACGACACATACTTTTAGGCAAGATTGAGATGTAGTTGTCTGACGATACTGCCAGTACTAGCTTTTGTCATTGGTACATGACTATTGTTTTAGATTTCTTCACCAATATTTGTTTTTTTCACAACTTCTAACTCTTCAAATTTATCTGATTAAACCGTAGTTCACTAATTCTAGACATTTTACTCACTGGAAGATAGAACAGTTCAGTACAAAGTTCAGTGGCTGAGAGGCCACTTGTAATAACTGTTAATTGAAGTTTTGTCGTTTGTGCCAGTTATGTAAAATCATGGCCTCGTACAGACGCTTCGTCGCACAGTCCGATAGACCTGCACTGATGCTTGTTTAAAAAAAGATGAAATGATGTTTGGGAAGATCTTAGACGCAGATGGATATACCAAGAATTTCCTTGTAATTCTTGGCAGAAAAAAGCCAATCATGACCTGTTTGCGTATAGTTGCAAAGACGCAGATATTGCTGACTTATATCATAAATTACAGCCTGCCATGGCTCGTTCATACTCTGCAGATGACTACCGTCCGCCACCTTAAACTGGAAGAGGAGCTCGGCATTCCATAAGTCGTACCTCAAGTAAATGTTCCGTCCCTCAAGTTAGATATACCAGTTAGCTTACGGCTGTATAGTTGACAGGACACACTGATACCTACGACAAAGAAGTTTTGTGTAGTAGTCGAAGTCGTTAAAATAATAACAGATAGTCAACTTGCTGGAGACCGTTGTTAGCCCGAATGTAGTGGAAACAAAATACTAGAAGGTGTGGAAACAGTTAACAGTCTATTCGGAGTAATAATCACTGTTATAGATGGCAGTACATAAACCAATTGGTCAGACAGTGTAAAACAATATTTCACCAATCAAATTGTGATTTTTAGCTGTGTAAACCGCGAAAAGCTGTTCTGGTTATCAGCTGATAGACCATCGGCATCAGAGTAATCAAGACAATGATTGGTTATAGTCGTGCTGTTAAAATTTGTGGGCACGAAAGTGTAGCACGTTGTGATCTGCAAACGGTCGTCCTGGAAGCTAGGATTACCACATTATGCCAGAGTGGTTGGTGCGCTCACTGATACAACAGACAATGATGATTAGACATTAGGAGAAAGCCTGATTTTATCCACTAAAAAGCGTGTCGCGGAAACGGGCCATGTTGTTGACCAGGCCAACTCGTTTGACGTGCTACTTTGTGACGAAAACCTAAGATTGTTCGAGTTTTCCGAAGCAACTGTAACCGGTATCTACTGTCCGGTCTTATGTACGAATCATCTGCTGGCTCGGTTGGTTTGTGTGCCTCGGACATGATAACGACCGTACGATATATGCTCGCGATTGGTAAGATCGAACGAAATGTTCACAACATTTGGGCAGTTATAAAATATATAATCTATTGCGTAATATTTTAAGTCTGCTGGACTACTGTGCTGCGCCAACGATGACAGACTTTTTAATGTGAGAAAGTTGCTCAGAACACTGTTGCATTTTTTGAGTAATTACGTTATATAATTTGCATATTCTCTTTGGGATGTCGCTCGCTTAATCACAGTATCTTCAGGACACTGGAAAGCTTACAAGCGTAAAAAGTATGCTTTGTAGTACAGTTTTTCTTACTCACCTGCAAAGCCAGTGTCTACTGGTTTGCGGGTTTCAATTCGTAAACACCTTGCTCTAAAGTGTTAGTGAGCCACCTTAACAAGATTTAGATATTGAAATGCTATTCATTATTTGAATAGATGTTTATTTTTGTTGATGCTTCCAACGAATAATGACTAGCAACTTTAAAAAAATATCGTTTCACCTCCAATCAGCCGACATTTGCTGGACAGCATCCTTCATTCTCTCTATGCCTCTGGACAACCCTAATAATATACACCCCAACCTACATACCACAGAAAATGAGACAAAAAATTATTTATCATTTCTAGTGGTTTAACCATAAGGAATTTATCACTTTTTGTGCTCCACACAGTCGACTTCAAGTTTAACTAGAGTAAACATCATATGTGCTTGACTGATTTTTTACCAGTTGAATATAAGTACTATGTGGTGAAAGTACATTCTGAAACAACTGAGATGCGTTTCTAACGTAAATCGAATTTCTTTAAACGCATTTGGTGGTAGGTACATATTGAAGAAATATATCGGTATCCACACTAGGTAAATAGACGAGGGTGTTTAACTATACTGAACAAAACGAGCCTGAAAAATAATTCTTATGTTATGGGAGCACTATGAAGGTAGACGGAACATTCTTCCATTTCAGGAACATTCAGAAAATGTATTTTCTGACCTGAAAGGAGTCAGCTCTTTACCGAGAAGAAAACGCCAGAC
>LUCH01001190.1:0-54432 GCA_013368495.1 Paragonimus heterotremus | reverse complement strand
ACCTTGAAACAAACAAACAAACATCTGCGAACAATCTAGTCATATGGTACTTCTAAGAATGAACTGTGATATATACATATAATGCTTACCAAATCAAGAAATAGTTTTCTCTGCTGAACCACGCCGAATAAACGTCAGTTCAACGACAGCTAACGAACACAGACTACGTTATTCAAGCATGACGTCATACAACGTAGACAGTGCCACAGATTTCCTGTGAGAATGAATTATCGACTCAAATGACATGTTCACAACGTGAAGTAAAGATGACCAATCTTGAATAGGCTTGAAAAAATGACCTTATTATTTTGATCTTCTTAATTCATTTGCTGAGTGAAGATCTCCCCGAAAACCTCAACATTTTTCACACTGTTCTTTCCACTCCGATCCTGAGCCTTGATAAAACAATGGTTACTATGCGTTTCTGCCATCGGGAAATTTCCTGGTTTACAACGTTGATAGTTAATTCTCTCCTAGAATTGCACAGGTTGACGGTGTTGCACGAGGGCGAATAATTGGTGATGCGCAGCTGATTTATTTGTTTCCGTAACGTTGTCCAGCTGTTATTTTGAACTGAATATAAAGACCATTTTTGTTTGCATTTCATTGTAATCTTTCATTTTTATACATAGTTTAAGTAATCGTCACGACACACATGGAGAAGTAGTCACGTGGTTGTATAAATCGTTTCAAAGGAACCATAAAACTAATATTGGACGAAACAGTCCTGATGAATTTACATACAATTATAGACGCAAGTTTGCTTCGATGTCCCTGACCAGGTAAATTTGACTTGTTTGTCACGTGATACTTACATTCAGCAGGTTCCATAGGGGAAACACTGCCGTCGAAATGAAAAATTTTCGCCCCCCCCCGAAAGACGTTTTTTGCTGAGGGGTTGCACCGAATTATCTATAAAGTGGTTTTAGTGTTTTTACACTTCAGTTAAGATCAGTACAAGATGAGGCATCTAGTGCACGCAAAGATCCAGTGATAAGCGTATATTTGACTCAGTCCATGAGAGTGAACAATCGCTGCAAGCTAAATCATTACTAGCCTGACCTGTTCGAGTTACGCATTATCCACCAGCTAATTTATATTTGTGATGGCAACTAAATCAGCAGAGTAGGCCACGGCTGGCCACAACGGATGACTGGATATCAGTCAAAGAAGTTGAAATCTGGCAGCGGAAGTACAGAAAGAAGTTTAATTCTATGGTATGGGGAATAGTTTTTGGTAGCTGATGGATTTACTGAACAGCCAGCTCGTTCAAAGATTTGTTGTATTAGTGAAGTCTCCCATTACTAACGTTAGGGGAAGTAGTATCTATCAAAATATATTAGCTGATGCTTAGAACCTATGAGTTTTCAGTGTGGTAGACCAAATCTGAATGGCACTGGGTGGTCCAATTTTGAATGATTTGAGTAGGATCTGTCATATTCTGCGCTTGTTGTAATGCTACAGCTGATGCTGGTGAATGAAGACCAAGTAAACTGTAATTCTCGCAATACGTCATCGCTCAACACTGATGAATTAATAATAATCCTGACAATCTTTGTCGACGCAGTTTTGCAGCCAAATAACAGTTACTGATAACGTCTGTACCGCCAGTGTACTAGCTATATTTACAACCTAGATATACCAGTTAAGAACTACTCATAAGCAGACAAAAAATTGTGAACTAGCCTTCTTTAGAACTTTTTGTTTCAGTTCTACAGAACATTCTACAAATTGTTTGACTGTAAGTATATTCTTGTTGTGAACTGGCTTTTCCTACTTTATTTCAGTTTGTGGTTGACGTTTTTATATTGTGATCCTTGATTTCAACTATTCTTTATAATTCTTCAGCTGTCAGCGGGTGGCTGTCGGATGAGCGGAGATTTCTCTGGTGAATTCGGCCTTAGTTTCAGCTTCAAATTACACAGTTTAATTGTCTGAATGATCTTGAAACTCTGTTAACTGTTACCATCAGTATCCTTAGTCAGACAAGTTTGTCAGGTGCAAGATGTCTGTCAGGTGTTTTTGTACAGAAACATCAACATGTTGCGCTCAGTGAACGCGCTCCAGTAACCCACGCCGAAAAAATAAAGACCACACGACATCTCTGCTTTCGGTCCATGAGAAATTCCTAAGCTATGAACATTGAATAAATATACTATCAAAAATTTCGAGAGTATTGCAAAGCATATTGGTTAACTATATTAACCAGTACGAGTGAAGTACTCTGTGGTGAAACATTGAGATGTGAACGTGAACGCAAGCAACGGAGAATAACGACGGGTGTCTTTTTTTATGATGACAAAACAGGAATGTGGTCAAGTCTGCAGAATACGCTAAAAAAAGTCCAATATAATGCAGCTGTTTGCAAAATATTTCATTAATCTCACGTAGTTTGCAACAAACTTCAAACTGTGGAAAACAGTACAGTATGATTGAGCTGTTTCATGGTATACGCAATGAACTTGCAGATTTTTCAAATACCGTTTTTGACAATATTAGATTGTATGGTTTAGATGTACACAAAACATTTTTATTTGTGAAATAAATGACATTTTTGTGAGGTTTCCACTGAATACCACAACTGATACATGATTGATTGGTTCGTGCTATCATAAAGATAGGTGGAAGTAAATCATAACATGGTAGCGTTGATCAGCATTCCATTGGCACACACGTTTTAAATATTTATTTCCGAAGTATGGACAACTGTGGTTGGCAGTGTCAATCATTTACTCTTTATCTAGATTGTTCTTTGCCTTATAAATTCTGAGTCAATGACACTCCGCTATTCACCGATTTTGATCATTTCGTAACTGTTTTACGTCAGCTTCATTCCACTCACCGAAATCTCCGTGTCATACATAAACAAGAGTTAGATAACTGACTACCATTCTTAGATGTCCTTATTTCTGGGCGCATAGACGATATACTTAGCCGGTCCGTTTGTCGGAAATCCACATGGAATGGACAATACCTACAAGTCTCTTAATTTGCATCCGTGAGTTACAAACATAGTTTAGTGCGAACGACTTTTCATTGAGCAAAAATCTGTGCACGGTCTGGAGAGTAGCTCTTGAAGAGTGTTCTGCTTACGAATAGGTATCCTGTCAAATTTGTTGGAACTCATTGCGAGGAATCAGGTGTTGCTTCCAAGCCACAATAAGCGCCGAAGAAGCAGGCTTTTATCAACTTTCTTTAAACATGAGACCAAACTATCACCGATGTAAGTCGAAAGTTGAAATTTGCCGTTGACCACACTTATCACGCATCGGAATTGGGTTCCGTATTTTCCACACGCAGGATGAGTCTTCACTATCCCAATCGTTCTTTCTCGGACAAGACTGTCATGTCGTCTACTAGCTCACCCGAAATTGCAGTGACATATACATTGACACAGTAGACTGAAATGTACAACACAGGAAGGCCAAACACATCCCAAAGTGTCTAGTGTAAATAGTGTCTCAACGCGAGTCAGTATACCAACATTTGAACAACAGTCTGACGTCTTCGATTGCGGGACATCTAGTTGCAATAAGTCTTGTGGATCACTCCGTCACTTCGCTGAGGTCCTGTTGAAACCCCAGATTGT
Source organism: Paragonimus heterotremus (assembly GCA_013368495.1). Lineage (NCBI taxonomy): Eukaryota > Metazoa > Platyhelminthes > Trematoda > Plagiorchiida > Troglotrematidae > Paragonimus > Paragonimus heterotremus. The sequence goes on along the minus strand of LUCH01001190.1, from coordinate 50,843 downwards.
TGGTGTTCTCTAAAGTGTTGTTAATCAAACGTCACGCCCCAGTCCTCTGTTAGCAAAAGGTGCTGGCGGTTAAACCGTTTACCCACTCCTGATTGCACTGATGTGAGGTTCGTTTATTTCCATCTGTCTCGGTGGCCTTACTGAGTGTCAACGGTGGGACTTTAAAAGTAGACCAAAATATAATTTGCACTACACCTTGAATTCGGTTTATTACAAAGGTTATGGTCAAAACATTGACCTTCTGTGATTATAAATTCATATCTAGGGTGGACTAGTTACGTGTTGATTTATTCACATGTCTGAGGCTACGTAACTAGACAATACGAGTCGAACTAGCGATTACCATCTCTCATTCCACTGATGTCCTACGCCGGCTAGCTCAAATAAACGTGTTATAATTAGCCTAAGTGATGAAACAATGAAAACGAGCTTGTGTGATACCTTTCTCTGAATATAGTTCATCTCTGTTTTGTCGTAACCTGATGGTTTCTATACCCCCCGATTTGTTCGTCAACTTTTACACAAGTGCCTTCCTTTTCTTCAGCTATTGAGTTTACTTTTCTTATAGACCGAGATCGATCGGCCTATTTCCCAGTTTGTGATTGCTATGATGAGACTCAGCAACCTCGAGAGGGCTGCTAGAGGTAAATTTGACCAACAATTTGCGTGCTTGCGTTTACTTACTTTAACAACGAAAATATAGATGGGTTACGTCTAAGGTAACGTTAGACGTTATTTGTCTTGTAAAACATACACCTGGTTGTCAAGGCTCACCAATAGGTTCCAGGATTATTTTAGGAAGCCTTATTTGTGAGTTGTTGGTATTAAGGATGGACGATGATTGAAAGTGTAACCTACGGCCAACTAGTTGCTTGCTATGGAAGACAATCTTTTGTTCTCAAGGAATCCCAATGCGTTTAGTTTTCTCAAGGTGTCACTGTGTCAGTGGGTATATATCAAAGTGAATTAAACATTAGATAGTGTAGTGGCTTGTGAGCAACGTTGAGAAAACACGAAATACCTCGCCGTACATTGTGTGAAAGTTGCTGATCACTGATACATCTCACAAACTATAGAACAGTCCAGAGAGGGAAACATATGTGCGCAAAAGCAACTGATTGTTGCTCGCCAACCGTTGTGGACCTATCTGTGAGTATCATTTACGACTCGGATGAGCCCATGGTTTCCATAATCCAATTTAGGTTAACTTTTTGCCTTCACGCTAATCAAACATCTACAACTGATATGAAACCGCAAGAAGGGAATTAAAATCAAAATCCTGCGGGTTCCACTTGTCAGACATAATGTTTCATTTTGCACACCTTCTAAATCATTTACCTAGGGGTAGTTTGTTCCTTACTTCATCTAAGTAGGTTTTGTAAACGTTTTCACAATCAGTGATGTAATAGACGGGCTCTAAACGAAGTGTCTTGTGCGCAAATAGGATCGGGGATTCTGTCTAGGTTATTCTGTTACATATGTGACCACATATCTTACGTTGCACCGTATGCATTTGCAACCACATACACTGTCTCCAGAACACTTGTTAACAGACATTAATGTGTCTGAATCCACTGCTAGTCGCAACAATAAAGACGAACACTACGTCAAAACACTCGTCAAATGAAAGCACGAAAAGAATTAAATTGCAACTGAAAAACCCAACTCACAGTATGATCTCAAGCATTCCAGTAAGTGCGTTTTCTCCTACCGATGTGGGTAGTCACGGAATCCCATGGTCGCCTATGTCCACCTCACCCAAAGGAACAGTCACTGTCTTGGTAATTGGATAATTGGTGATTATTAGGTTACTTGGCCACCCTGTGGTCTTACTTAACAACTGATAGACTTGGTAAATAGTTCACTGTGCTGCCGTAATACCAGGAAGCAAATGATCCGATTTCACATAGACTGCGTATTTTTAAAAGCTGACGAATTAATTGCATATACGGTTCTGGAAAATGACAGCACTTCAACAACAGGTTTGCCCAGTATTAAAGATGAACGATGCACTTACTGTTCGGAGTTTCTCGATAATGTTGCCTTCGGTTTAATCAGATTTGATCAAGTATGCGAATTCGTACTGCATTTGGGCCATAATTAGACGAACAAATGCCTCAAATACGACGACCAAAGTGTGCGTTAGTCCACTTAATATAAACATTGCATTGTTATTCCTCGTTTATTAATTAATTGCTCCGGTCTGTCATTTTCTTCTGGTCTAGAACTTGATGCTCTTACGAAGTCCCCTTAATATTGGTCCGATTTCGCCGTAGGATTGACCACTGTTGGATCAAGCACTTTGAGCGGTCGTTGTATTGCTCCAAAAACCGAATAGTTGCGTCTGCTTCTGCCAAGTGCACATTAAAAGTAATTGTCAATGGTTTATGATCAAAGCAGAACAAGAGTTGAGTGTTGGCAAACATAGAAGTTACCGCTTTTTATCAAACCTTTCTCCCAAAAATACCGAAAAATTCTTCATAAAAATGTTGTCTTCCATGTTCCATTTGAACGGATTGTGTAATGATGATCACTGTAAAGGCAGGTATCTTAAATTGATGCAGTCGATTTTTACGTGTTACGTAACCAGGCCTCTAAAAGGCGTGATTCTTCTGACACTGAAAACGAACCGTTCGATTCATTATGGTATATTATTTTGCGCGGGGTTATTCCATATAAATGTGTATATATATGTATATATATGTATATATATAAATGCGTAGCTAACGCACTAAAAACGGGCCTGTTTGTTGCGTTTCCTATCATAACCTTATTCCGTTATAGCTTCTACACAGTGAAACTAACACTTTCTCTTGAAGTAGAATAATTCCCCCAGGAGAGTAAAAATGTCTTTCCACTGACAATATCTCTTCTGGGCAGGGAAGGAATTTCATCATAGTAAATCCAACCGACGTGAACACAGCACGATACGGATAAAATTCTTCATATAAAACGAATAATTATGGACAGACCCACGAGCATTGTTGAGTAGTCATCAAAATGTTATGAGTATCTTGGAGTATTTCAGGCCTTATGACATGGTGTTTGTTATCCAATCACTACCACATGTAACTTGCTAGACGAGTTACACAATTTCTCGCAAAAATGAAACTTGGAAATATACAACGCTCCTATTCCTGTAGGATATTACACTGTTTCAAGTTTGTACTTACACGACATACGGATTATACGCTAGCCATAATGCTACCAGGCTGCCCAAGAATAGATGAAACAAGATGCTGATTCAAACCCAGGGGTTCACGACTGTCGTAACATCATACCACGTTTAATCAAGGTTTATAATCAACTTGCGGGGGGCATATATAAGGAATGCTTTTCAGCCTGATCGTTTTGCAAGCCACAAAGCTGAGTTAATCGTGGTTTACCCATTTGCCTTTTTGGTAGAATAACTTTTGCAGTAAAACTACGAAGCTTCGTAGTCCAGCCGGTAGAGCGCTTGCCGCGTTAAAGCATGGTGTTTCTGTCACTGGTCTAAATCCAACCGAAACCCTGACTTTTCACAATTGGGTCTCATCTAAAATCATAAATCTGCCAACCTACTTATAAGTAACATACTATCAGGCAAACAAGCTCACTTTCGGCCGTTTAGAAGTAGAGTTGAACGGACTCATCTCTACATTAGAGCTTTTGGGTTTCGTATCCTGGAATACTGGGCCTTTCCGCTTACTTCTTGAGGAAAATGTGGAAATGTTGATGACAGATCCAGCATACGTTATAAATGAAGTGCGAAGTGAAGGGCAAAAATGATAGGCTTATGTGTTAGGATAGAGTCCCGTTTGTCTAGATAGAACCGCTCTAAATCAGATTGCCTTCAGCTGTTAGCTACTTATTTTTCTACGGTGTTTATAAGTAAAACGGTCTTTTCAATGAAAAGCGTGCAAGCCTTGCTTACGAGGTTGGTACCGCAAGTACCGTGACATGACAATTACATGGTTTTTGTTCAAGTACAATACACAACCTTTACTTAGAAAAAGCAATAAAAGAAGGTTACAGAACAATGTGAAGATGGGTTATTTCCTAAAATTGCAAGAATAAGGGGTGGATAATATGTACTGGGGTCACATTGAACGACAAATAACTCAAGCCAAGTCAAACACGTTTGGGTGCTGTACTCCACAAACATTTTATTAGGGGAATTAAGTTATCAACATGATTGAGTTTGAAATGGATCTATTAACCAAATGAGATCACAGACCGTAAGCATTTGTCAAGGTGATCGGTATTCAACAATCCGTTTGATGAAAGGCCCCGATCATTCATGTGAGTGATATTCATTCAAGTCAGGAAATGTCAGGAAATTGTGAAGTGATTTGATAGCGCCGGTTATCTAAGCCTCAGCTAATTAACATGTTAATCACTTAACTAAAAATGGTGCTTCATGGTAAACGTGTTAGGCAATAGAACAATAATCTTACACCTGGTTGTTTCTACACATTCCACCTAGATGACCAATCCGGTTCATTCGATCCGTAAATTAAAAATAATTCATTTAAATATAGTGTGTTGTAGAATCCCGAACAGCTGAATTTCATCGCAAAACTTTTTGTTGCGAATCCATAGACATTAAGTACAGAGTTCGGGACAATCCCTGTCAAGGCGACAGTCCTCAGCAGATCGGGGAACTGTTTTTAAGTCGACGTTTTTATCGTTAAAAGATGTTGTTGGGTCTGAACTCTTAAACGCGCCATTACTCTGCTTATGCCCAAATGATTAAACAACTTGAAAGTGACGGATATACAAACTGTCATCCTTTCCTGATAACTGTGGTAAGTGATAACGACCGGTATATTTTCACCAAATGTGCTCGGTGTCACTATTAAACAATGTATTCCGATTCATCTGATTCCGACAGTCTGACAGTTCCTAGGTACAAACCTGGACAAACGTACTAGTGACTCAGCATGACTGAACTCTAATTATATTTATGTTCGACTATCTGGAGTTTTCAACTTGAGAACGAATAAATACAACCGATTGCAGGCTATCCAGGAGGAATTTAAGGCGGTGTCGAACTTTCTGGTGCACTTCACATCAAACTTTACTTGACTATTTATTTTTATTCTACTTTCTTCAAGTGAAGTCTTGAAACTTCTATTTTATGGCTGTCCAGTTTATTTGATGATCAGTTTTTTCATGGTCGCAGGCTACCTAAAGTCAGCCCAATAAACCATATCACCATACATATTGTTCCATCATGACAAAATGTCTGTGAGAGGTCGGGGTACCATACGACCGAGCAACTGAGAGCAATGCGAGCAAATTTCCCCAGTAAGGAACACGTATGATATAGTTAGATTGTGTAATTTGTATAAGTCAATATGACACAACGGTTTCTCCACCCTGAACCTCACCTACTCAAACATCTTATATACTTCATCTCTATTGCTCTACCAGTAAGACTATCAACAACCAAATTTCATGTTTGCTTGTCTAACATCTGTCTCTGCTCAGTTTCATAAAATGCGGTTCTTTTTAGTTTTTCTACTAGGTATGCGTATGGAGAAACTACTATCATAGTTTTACTTATAACCTGTTTCCTCAAATTATTGTATTGTCATAAAGATATACATAGCGGTATACACACATACACAAACGAATTAGATGGGATGTCAAAAGCGGTTTTCAAATTCCGGTAGCAGCTGGTGACGGTGTCTAAGTTTGCCCAAAAAGAACGCATTATCACTGTAAACTGTCACGACAATGGTGATGAGACCGGAAGAAATTGTTTCGGTGGAAACAATGATGGTTTGCCTTATTGTTCACGTCGACCTTAATACTTCAGATCTTTTACCCTTAAATGTATAGCTTTGGGTTTGTTGTTGCCATGGCGGCAGATGTTTCGTTAGGCTTAAGAGAGCGTCAATTTTTTACTTAATATCAGAGATGAGTCCAGTAATGAGTGAAATGCAGCTTATTGTACTCCTGAAGATGTTCAGGTTATTTTACAATCAGCCGACCTTCAATTTTGTCCATTATAAGTTGTTGTGCAGACACACTGTGATGTTTGCAGTATCGTCAACGTCATTTACCGAATGCACTCTTGTCTTGCATTCTTGTGTGATTACTCACCTCTACTCAGCTCCCGCTATGTCCGGTTGGCTAGCTTAATCACCTGACATGCTCATACCTGCGCCTGATCTGAGTGTACGAGTTCACATGCACAGATCTGTATTCAAGTTTTGGTTTGATAGATTGCCATTCCGTTTGCATTAAATGGGGGTCTGGTTTGATCTTTTGTGACGAATAACTGATTCTGTCCTCAGATGCACTGCAGTGACCATTATGGCCCTGAATTCAACTTAGAAATGTTCCCAGAATTTTTACATCATGCAGGAACGTTATAAGACTACTCAAAAAACCGGACAGGACAGTTTCCATCTTTCAGCCCAAGCCGTTCATCAATGTATGTTAGATTTTTGTTATGCCAATGGTCAAGATCACGGAACATTGACCAAATTGTTCTAGCCTGAAAGGAGATAAGCAGTGACTAGAGATCTCAAATGCTTATTGGTTTATGCGCGTGCATTCATCTTCCTACATAGTTTGCTTAAGTTGATAGCATTAACGTTTCGTCTACTGGACATTCGCATAAACCTACTCTGTCTGTCACCTTTACGTCTGTTTGTACATCATGTTTCGATTACAGGTAACAGCTGAACGACGAAAACAGTCTGCGTTTATCTTGAGGATGTACAGTTTTCACTACAAAAGCTGCGATTGAATGGAAGTAGTACCCGATTTACACCGATAGAATCCTTCACTACTTAACAAAGTGTAAAACAATATAAAACTGGTTCAGCAATTTCGGTGTTTACAACCTGAACATACAGTCAATAATTCAGGTTAACTGGACAGTCGCTGCTTCTATTCTTGAGGCGATCACGTAATCGGGACAGTATCATGGGCGGAGATATCTGAGGGCGTACACATCGTTTGGTCATGCTAGGTCCAAAGTCCACGGCCAGTAATCACCAATGTCACCTCTTAAAGATGTGGCCCGAGTTCTAACCCCAGCCGAAGTTTGCTTACGCACTTTTGGTGAAATCTGACGAGATAGAATCAGGTGGCTAGTTTTTTCCTAGAACACGTTGCAACCCCTGTGTGATTGCTGAGTCGTCGTCAGTTTTCAGGACAAAAACGTTCATGTTTTAGTTGGATTGCATACAACTCAATCTAGTGTACAGGAGCTTTCATTTAACATTTTGCGGTGAACACATCATTCCGTTTTACACTTTTAAGTCTCTCGCCAAATGTCAATCATTGACGGCCACTACGCTAAATTTGCCATCACACTTCTCATTTTTGGAAAGTCCTCTCAACAATAACTATCACATGGGTGTAAATCATTTCATGAAGCAACAATGAGTTGATCTTACAACACATGATTCACTCAGATTCTGAGTCACGTCGAAGTTGGAATCAGATTAAATACCAAAAAGAAGCCAATTATCCGGGCATGTTCAGTAATTTCAAATAAGTGATTATTTGCGAAGGGAATGAGAGGTTACTGTGTCATGCATTAGCCATGATTTGTCACTCAAAACTAAGTTTTCCTCTGCTGTAGAAACAAGAACAACGCTGCGTGAATTTGCAAAATTCCATAGGCAGACTTTCAAAAGAATCGTGATAAATCTACAAGAAATCGCTAAACGACTTTGTGAGTATACAGCGAAACAGCCGATTTCCTGAGTGGCCTACCTCTACGGATGTATAATAATAGAATACGACCAACATCACTCCCGTTTAAGTGGGACAGAAACCGGGTCTGCAATCTGTTATTACTATAACAACCTGTTTCTCAAAATTAAGCTTACCTCAAGGTAGAACGTTTCGACAAGACGTCCAAGAAGTTGGTTAGAATATTCTCGACGATAACCGAAGGGTAAAAACGTTAATTTATTTCGATCACGGAAGCCTTCAATGTAGGTCGAACCGAAGGGAATCTCGTATATTGCGAGCATCTTAGCAAAGATTTATATTACTTAGTGTCGGGTGGAAGCCTAGAGTAAGCATGGAGGAGGTACCAACACGATGTTGTGGAGTAGATGTTACACTTTCACATCAAGGCAAGAAAGCAAAGGAGAAGCTGTAGCGCATTTATAGCCAGGGCGAACTAGTTACATTGGATAACGAGTGAAAAGTAATATTTTAAATCAATACACAGGAATGTTTCCTTGACCACGTTTTTGATGAATTTATCGATGTGCACCAGTTTTCTACAAGACAACCCTCCTTTACACACAGGTGGCTACTACTTGGAAGATTACATACTGTGGACTGGCTTGTCTGTAGTTCTGAACTGCACCTTATGAAAAGTCACTGAAATATACATGGTCAACAAATATAGAAAGATGCGGGAACATCACGCCTTAAGGATAGAAGTTTTCAGGGCGGATTTATATTTGTTGAATTTTCTTCTCAGGAACACATGATGGTGTTATGTGAAAACTTTTAGGGGAATTGGAACAAGTATTTCTTACCAGGTGTTCTGGGTTGAAAACCTTCCAGGCTGAACTCGTAAGCATGTTTATTTTTCCTACCTTTTGCAATAAGCTTTTAAAAATGCAAACATTTCTGTTTTGCACGTGATTTTTCAATGAACATCAGTACTAGTATTTTGGTGCCAGAAGTGAAAACACTGAGCACCTGTTGATAAAATCTGAAAGGGCACTTACTAAAAATCAGACGAACTCTACGCTGACCAGTGTTGCCTCTGAGTGGATTCATTAGTCACAGAAAAGCCGTAGTCTATACAGGTTGCAGAGGGAAACTTTAGCAATGCACATTTACGAGCACAAGAATTACCCTCACGTCTTCATGCTATTGGCTGATTAGTTGACGGGTTACTTGACTTTCTTGCTGAATAAAACACGGACCTTGTTTGAACAGGGTTTGTTTTTAATTTTACTGTAATGTTTACTACACTAATGCATCTGTAAGATTTAGACCAACCAGTTCACACTGTCTCCAGAACTTGTACGTTGTCTAACATTGCACGTCATCATAGCAGCATTCTCCACTGAAGGATTTTGTATTTGCAGAAACAATTTAGTTGGACCTAGCAAAATTGAAACTTGGATCTCCAATCCATCACATTACTAACTGAAGCTCTCGTCTACTAAGCTAGCACGATGCTTATTGCCCATTCGCAACACATACTATAGGGTACAGATAATCGAAAAACCGTCCTTAATGAATTCGTAAGATCACTCGGTAGTTCTTTGTATACATGACACATGTGGAGCATACAACAGTGGGATATTACGCACTGTGACGTAGTTCATGAATTCGGTTGATCCTTCTGTATTCACGGCTTGTCTGATCAAAACATCTCTATGAAGAATGTAAAACTGTCCCCTGAATAGGTCGCAAGTGACAGTCTGGTTTCCGAACTTATATCACACTAGGGAATTGGCATCTGGGCATGTCGATCAGAAAGGCCTGGTTAAGGCTAGACAAGTGGCTAACAAAATGTATCAAACGACGCAGAATCAATGAAAATTTTCGACTAATAAATATTTATGTCAGTCACCAAAAAATGAGGCTGATATTTATTCATTTGAGTATAGCTTGAGTACAGCAAAGCTTGCTTGATTTTCAGTCTTCTCAAACTGTGTTAGTAATTCCCATAATCAGGTAGTATTTCTGTATGTATGCGATACTTATTAGACTCAGTCATAACCCTGTCACTACCAATTACTGTTACACTTGTAGAACTGACATACATTTTGGTTTGAATGAACCGAACATTCGATTACACAATCATATCTCCATAGCCTTGGATTTCCAGTTTGCGGAATGAAACAAAAAGTTTTACGTTAAGATCCACGTTAGACCCTTGTTAAAAATTCTTGTAATTTCTTTGCGACAAAAAAACAAAATGTTTCTCACGATCTGTCAGAAGAATGATCATTTTCTTGAACAGGAGGGATATCTTGTTGTTTAGTAACGAGTAGGACAACGAAACAAAATCTGCAGTCTGATGACCATGTTCGGTCGCGTTAACAATATTAGAAGGCAGAGTTGGCAGTGATGTGCAAAGCAAAGTTTTGGTCGTTTGAATTATAATGTCACGGTAATTCAAACTAAGCATTATTCCTCCGCGACAAAAAATTGATAGTCAGTACCTATAGAGTACTGTTTCAGATGGGAAATATAACAGAAGTCGTCACTTCAATTCAACAACTAATCACCGTCTTAAACAGCTAACTATTAGGAAGGAATCACATTAGTGAAGAATAACAGACTATCTGCAAAGTACAAGTGAAACGTATTAACATATGTCACCATATAAATATGTTCTTGAATATGGGCTCGGAAGGATCAACAAAGAACACAACTGGTATCAGACTACGTTTCCAACATATTAAATCTGTTGCAAGAGTAAAAAGTATGCAAGGCCGTTGGAACGTAAGAGTTGGGTGGTATTTCACTCACACAATTTCCTTATGGGCTTGGGAACAGATTGAAACGTCTCCATATGTGTAAGGGAAATATTACTGAAGGGTGAGGCAACAGGTGGGAGCGTACTTGTTCATTAACAAAACGAACAGTAAGTGCTTCAATTGAATCATGTGAACTGATGACGAATACTGAATTAGCTTAGGCGAGGAGGAAACAGAAGGCCGTTAAGAGTGGACGTTTTGGTTGCTTGCAAACTGCGGAAACGTTTCTGTATATCAGTGATTGAAACAATTGTGAAAAGGTTTTGAGTTAATCACACTACATTTTACAGATCAATAATTTGTTAGGTGCTTTGTCGATTGGCAGGTTTTAGGCCACTAACAACGGGATTTATAGTATGAATTCGAAACGTTGGCTCATACCAGAGAATTTACAAAATGGCAACAAGTCTACGTAAAGTGTTCGGCGCAAAGACATTTCGATGCTGTCTCATTAGTTACTTTGCAAATGTAACATACACGTTATATTGTGGGACACGCAGCGAAGCAAAAACAATCTAGTCGTATCTGGAACAATCAATCAGTAAGATGCAACCGATGTTAAGAAACACGAACGTGATGTTACCTAATAGAATTGTTTCTGGTCAAATATGTGGTACGGGTTTAGAAAGAGCAAGCTAGGGTTAGGAACTCCACATAGATCGAACGGAGTGAGTGAGAGGTAGTTAGAAAACTTACATAAGCTAATGGTATGAAACTCAACAATTCACTAGCGGTCAACACTTATACGCTGTGTGATGTTGTTCAAAGACATATTTGTGATAGGCGTTTGAAGATTCTGTAGACCCCATGACAATGTATGCGGATGATGCTTTCAGTCCCCTTAATGTCCTATTTGAATGGCCTTATTTTTTGGTGTTCACAGCTATATGCACAGTTTAAAGTCGAATAGAAAAATTCAGACGTAGGGGAGTTGGGAGTGTTTATTTAATGCATAATTCACAACTCATATGCTGAGTGCCGTAAGCAGACCATTGCAAATAACCGTCGACACAGATCAACTGTCTCGGTACCTCTTAGTTTTCATGATATATTCAGTCACAAACTGACTTTCGGTCATAAACAGAAGCGAAGCTTTGTGCGTCATAACCATGTTCTCCTCGCAGTAGTTAAATTTATACAAAATCGTCTTTTTAGACTCACCTTCTTCCAATCGACGAAGTCTTTTAAGAAGAAGGAGAAAAGTAGAGCCAGTGAACGATAAATACTGTTTTGCAACAACAACAGCAAAGACTAAACTTCAACTAACTTGCGAAACTACTGGAAGAGACTGAATTATCAAGCTTTGCTAACTAAACCAACGTCTGTTATGTAAATATTTCTAGCAGTCCGCAAAGACCTTCAGAAAGATACGGTTGTCATCTTACTTTGTGACCACGGCAACAACTCAGCTATTTATGACCAAGTAAACTTCAAACGTAAGATGACCATTTACAGATTACCGATCAGTACTTCGGGGATCTGATTCATGTCGGCTGAACACTATTAGAATTCAAGTAAATTTTTCAAAATAGCCTATATCTAACCTAAGTTGTAGACACGAGTTTACTCCTAGTTTTGAACGTCCATTCACGTTTCCTCATGAATGAACCGTGTTGATCATTATATCCTTAGTCATATATAAATGTTCAGCCACATTCGTTTACAGAATAATACCCACACCTATCGTTGTATGAAAAAACAGGATAACGATTCCGTTGGTCTCGTTGATTTTTTTGTCATTCATGTCTTTTGTGAATCCACAGGAGATGGTCTTTTCCTTTTGTTAATTAAAGATTTACTGTTTTCCAGCTATATTCACCTACCTGAAAAATTGAATTGATTGCTGACATTAACAAACGCGAATTCAGTGGTATCATATATATCCCTGACAGACCAAATGATATGACGGCCAGGGTGACATGTTCACTCGTCAGTGTGAGCGAAAACGCAAAAATACACATGGTGTAAACAAACTGAAGCATGAGAATCACTATGGAACTTCAGCTTAATTTTCGGATGATGTCTTGCCCAGTGAGCTCACACAATCTCATATTCAGTGACCAAGGACCTATTAGACGCTCGTCACTTTTTGGTGTTCATTATAAGTACACATATATGTTACAGTACAGCAGATGTTGATAGACACTTCATGTTCGATTTGTACCCGCTGGTAGTCCAATAAACTATTCTGACATGTGATTTCATCATTTTCAAGGCTTTCCAATTTGGTGGCCCCATCGATTTGCACTATTGCAACACATGTAAACCAGTTACTTCCAAAATATTGTTTAATTCGAACCATACATTTCGTTCTTATTTATATTCAGCTATGAACAGGTATGATGATTGTATCCATTGGCTGGTTTGTGTCTAATTAATCCTCCATTTTCATTTTTGAGCTGATTGTAAAGTTTGAAATATAACTTTGCCGTAATTTTTTACAACTTACACAAATCTATAAAAAAGATCGACTCAGTATCGAAGTATCCTCATTTGATTCCTGGTAAACCGTAACTTCCCAGTTACTTTTTGATATGTTCGAGGATTCCACAATTGATTTGGGAGGAATCGAACAGAAAACTGATAGGGCCAGATTAAACTGTTGTTCCGGAAGACAGCAACACTGTTAGGCAAATGTTTTGGAATCAGGTATTAAGTAAGCTGACTACTGTCGTAACAACGTAATTTTAGTCATCATTCTGTCTAAGGATTTGTGTCTTCTCTTAACTCTACGTGATAGCATTGCCTTATTACGTTGCTTATTTAGTCAAACTCCATAATATGCTTTTTTACATATCTTGTGTGAGTAAATGTCTTGCTTGGTTTGAAAAAAATCAGACTTGCAAATACATGCGGTATTGTTGAATTTGACCATGACATTGCTTTACTATGAAAAACTTCTCTTTCTACCTCACATTCTGTGCAGACAGCCTGTTCATATATTTTTTTTAGATTTCTCTCAGTCATTGATTGTGTCAAAAGTTGAGATATCACCACCAAGTTTGTCTTCAACTTCTGTTTAGAAGCGCAGATCCATCCACTTGAATAGTTCAAATGACCAGTCAACTGCCGCCATCACTGTACAGAACCAGAGAGATTATTCATTTTAAGAGTGTCTTCACATCCAAATGGGCACACAGATTTGTACCAGATGCACTCTCCTTTGAGCAGCCTTCAAAGAAACTTGATCACAATACAAGCGTATAGTCTTGCTTCATATGAATTTATCATTAGCGGTTTCTGAGCAACAGTTTTAAAAGGCGGTCAAGTGGCAATGACAAAATAACAGTAACATCAGGCTAGAGTCGAGACTCATGGGGAGCCACTACAACTGCAGGCTTGAGAATGAAGAAACAAACATCAGAAGAAATTGTATACCCACATTACCATACCTGGAAAATACACGCCCTGGGTTGAGTTTCGTAAACTCTGTCGACTTTGCATCATATGATCTATCCGTGTGTAATATCGTGAACAATAATTCTGTAACAAATATAGAACAATGGATCGTATGAGGCTTACCCACTGGTTAATCAAACAGGTGGATGCGAACGACAAGAGGGATGAATAGTCATCCCAATCGTTGGATTCCGAAGCACACGCAGTTAAACAGATGGCTGGGGTGAAGAGCTACTTGCAAGCTTCAAGTGGATAGTTGTGAAGAAATAACTAGTCTCAAACCTGGCCAGCCATTAGAGAGATCCGAGTGTTTTGAACCAAATACTGCCTACAGTCCCTTTTTTACCTTGTAAAGTTGTACATGAAGCTTATGGCTGTACACCATATCGTTCCTCAATTATATTAACAAATGTTCAACATGAATATTTGGTTAGTTTGACATACTTGCGAAAACCTCTGTGTTTAACATAGATCTCCTTTTGCCATACGGGTCGGTTGTATTTCTTCCACTAAGTAAAACTCCAGTGGTAAACTTATACACGTGTTTCGCACCGATCGGTCTCCTTCACGTATGGGTCTTGTAAGAATATCAAGCGTTCTGTTAAACACCTGTCGGCATATACCACTCTCCACCAAGGCTCATTTCTTTCTTACACCACATATTAGGTTTGGGGCCCAATAATACCTTACCACGTAATGTCAGCAGGTTATTCATTTTCCCATATTTTCGCATGTTTCGTCGGGAGAAATAAACGAAAGTAACTCTCAATCTTACTTACTTCGAGAAAGAACAAGGTTTAAGTGTGTTTCGTTTCCAAAGTTTATTGTTCCCCGCTCACGATAAATCGAAGTTCAACAAATGAATGTTTTTGCTCTATCACAATTATTTAAAAAACGAACGGTTGGTAATCATTGATTCCAAGTGATTGTGCAGACGGAAATGTAGTTCTTATGACAGCTATCAATCCATTTTTAAAACATTTCCTGTATACTTCCTGTGAATTGAAATCAGTTTCTTGATAAGGGGCTATTTGTCTATATTTAGTACATTACATGTGCTAGTATAAATGAGGATTTCAGCTCATCATTGTAGAATCCGGTTAGTAAGTTGAAATTGTTGTTTTATCTCAGTCATAATCTAGCTGTTAGATGGAATTGATCCAGGCAGTGCTACAGACATCTCTTTTACTCATAAGGTGATCACTAGATGAGAAAGTTAATTCTTTAAATTGTCTGTTCTGTCTCATAGTGCATAGGTGCGCACAAACGTCAATCGTTCAGGTGTGAGCCGAATTTGTGCATAGTTGTATTGGTTGGTCGGTGCCCGCGTATACTCCACCTCCCACTACCTGCCTGGCCTGCTTGCATTTAGCTGTCTCCAAATGCCTGTCAACAGTGTCCGGCATGTCAAACAGTCAAACTGATTCCTGAACAAAGACATCCACGTTACTGTATTAGGCACAAGGGAATATCTTACTCGAAGGTTTCATGTATACCGTCAAACCTGTATTAACCGACTATGGTTGTCCGATAAGTGTTTCCCTCAATGATGCGCTAACTGTCATCTTATTCTATTTATTCTTGCCTGTTACGAATGATTTCAAAGCGTGCAAATTTCACTCGAATGGAATTTTCCAGAACTCTTCACTAATTACTTGCGAAGAAGCTGCTTTAACAGAATGCGGTACCTGTGAGAAAATAGCAAACACATTTATGGAGATGCGTATATATAACATCTGGGTTGTTGTTGGTTACTTGCGATTTGGACCTTATTCAGAGCTGGACATTAGACTTCATTGGGACGTGAACGTTAAATAACACAGCAATTGAGGAACCTCGTCTCCAATACACAGATTGGCCCAGACAGAATTACTTTGAAGAGGTTGCGGCTGCTCATTATCGTTTATTTTGGTGAACATAAAAACAGAAACCCTTTGAGATGTAGTTAAAATGCACAATTTAAGCTTATCGTACCGCTTATTGCATGTGTCATGAATACCTGAATTAATTCACTAAGTCCTGTTGCCACTATGGACAACAGCAATCTTCCCAATGATAATGCACACACTCTTCTGCGTCGCTGAATGACGACCATACACTGTGCTTAGTGAGTGAAGGGTAATCCTGTCTGACGCAACTCTGTGCTGTAGTCTGTTGTAGACAACTCTAATTAACCTCAGATCAACACGTACAATGTTCTTCAAGCGACCTTTTGAACTTCAGAAACACAATTATCACGGTTTTGACCTGGACTGTGCAATTTTCTGAGTCTGTTCGACGTTAGCTGTCTGATCTGTTCCTAAATAACCCCATTCTACTGAAGTAAACGAGTAATATAATATAGAGGAATATTAATCGGAAAAACATTATGTGGGTATGAAAATCCAGATATCTCGTTTACATAAATCCACTGCATTGCTAGTTTATTTTACTTCTATGCTGCATTTATTTTTTTTAGGTGGTATTGTGAGAAACAGGTACCGAATTTACACTAGTATATGATAAGGCATCAAGTGAAATATGTAGATCCACTTGAAAAGTGCGTTAGCTTAGGTTCTTAATGCCGTTTTGCTTTAGTGATTCATATTTTATCGTCAATGAATTTACCAATTTTGTTTCACAAGTAAAAGGGGGAACACGTTAGACTACCATCCAGCGAACAAATTGAGGTGGGTTGTACCCTAAGGGTTTTGCCTACATGTCTCCGAAACATTATCCTACTGCTTCAATCTATTACGAATAAGATATATGTATACATATATAGATGTACAGACATTATTCCAAACACAGTATGTGATCATCATTCGCGTGTGTTCATGATTCATGTAAATTTGTGAAGAACCAATTTTCATTTGGAATTATTGGAAACAAATAAAATGTAGTGTTCACGTGTTAATACAAATAATTCAAGGAGTAGATAAAAAATCTTGTTAACCAACCTATGGGGCATATGTAAATATGTGTACATAAACAAATATACATATATATATATACCGGTGAAGAAAATCCATTTCTATGCGACAAGATGTTTCTGCATACATCTGCTCAAGTATATTAGTTATACATGTACATAGGTGTCGCCTTCCATATTTTGTCCATATCGAACGACATTTTTAATCAAAAGTGTACATTGACGTTCAAAAGAAAGCCGGAAAACCCCATTGAAACACATTCTATTATCAGCGACTTCATTCAGTAATCTAAAGTCATGAGTCGGCTGCTAGGTTGGTATTCCGAAACTAACCCATTACCAGTGAAAAAAGCGTTTTTATACGTCCTAGCCGGCAAACTGAATGAAATGAGCTCACTAAACCCAGTGGTCAACAGAATCTGACAACCCCAAAGACCTGCAGACAGGGTGTTTCCTCCACGCGCGATTACTGCGTCACACATGCTGATGGTCCAATACGGACACTGTCAAAATATGTGCGTTTCGGCTGCACAGTATGGATGTTCCTATATTGACAATACGCATCCAGCCTCTGACTGAAAGAGTGAGATCATTCCGACTCCATGGATGGCCTCAGTCGGCAAACGCTAACCGCATCTCACTTATGCGACTTCCAATTTGATCAGACATTCGATCAGCTCTGATGTACCCTTCAGGCTACACAAACTTATAGGCTACCTCCAAAGGTACGCCATAAATAATGAAAACAAGCGCAGCGTCATTCTTGTAACGACGCCTTACACTTAGAATGTTCAACTGACATGCCAAATTGTCACAACAATGTAACGAACGTTACAGGAACTCCCGAGGTCGTGTTGTTTGCATCAGAATAGAGCGCTGCTTGAAGTTTGTGCTGAAGTATTCGCGTAACGAATATTAGTATGTTGGTTGAGATGTAATAATTATGAGCCCCAAAATACTGGTTATGATATGAAGGCGACTGAATAGTGGCAGAAAAACGTCTAAACATTGTCCACCCAATAAATCAAAATGCTTTATCACAAGCAGCCGTAAGCCTGTCTTCATCAGCTCTCTAACGACTGTAATGATGAGCTTTAATGAGGAAAGTTGCCTGTGGTTTAATGCATTAGTCCGACTCACGAACTCATTAGGTCTTTGAGGTCATAAGTGGGCAAAAATGTGAGTTCTGTGTGAAATAGTAGAATGTGTGGCAACATATTCAAAAAGTTGAATTTACTATCACCAGGCATGTTCACGTAGCTCAGTTGGTAAGTCGCTTCCTGCATAAGGGCATCATCTCATTACCGCTGACTCAAGTCTAACTACGGCTTGGATTTATCACGGTTGGATCAGTTCTTGAGTACCAAATCCACCACCCTTCGTGAAGATTACTCAAATACACAAGTGACCAATCCCATATATTGGATGATTTTCATCAGGCAGCAGTCATGAACGTCTGTTAGATCTGGCGATATGGTAGATTTATTAATTGATAGCGCATGTGGTCTAAATATATTAGCAGCTACCACCGAATTTCTGAAAGGCATTATATATGTTAAGTGCCACACAACCGGGCTCAACTGTCCAATTTATGCAGTAGTAATACCAGCTGAGTATAACTAACATTTGCTGGCACCTTTTGCATTCAGGTGGACTTTCCAATCAACCTTTTCCAAAAAGAATTACAAAATCCGAATTATACTGATGTAGAAACTTCTGTATGCGGTAAATGATTAGAGTTCTGGTCAATGTGATTGCTACATGACCTTGCGGATCACCTCATCAGCGATCCGACAGTAGATAGAGGCGAATGATTACAACTTAACGTTTAATAGCTATAGCTTTTCAATAGTGCTCGAACAAATCGGCCACATTGAATGAAAGCCCAACAAGCCTCCTGCTAACTTTAATCAGTTAGACCAAGAACTAGCATCTGTGGTGGCTTCTAACGTCAGCAGAACTCCAGTATAATATTCATTTTTTAAAATGGTATAGTTGAAAAACTTCTCCAAAAGCACAGGCATGGATCAGCTGCCATTAGCATTAAATATCTATGGCATAAAATATCAGACTATCAGTTAGTTGTCGGATTTCGATTGTGACACCATCCTGTGGACTAGACCAGAGTTTTGGCCGCAGATAGGCTGAGGTGAGACGTTTTCTATTTATAGACAACCATTAAAAAGTATGTAGAAATACGTAATCACAATTAAAAACACTACTTTGAACGACTTATTTGTATCCCCATCCGTCCATAATGGTGTATCACCAGTTATGATGTTTGCACGCTCGACACAGTGCACATTCCCGGTTTCCAGCAGTAGAATCTAGTTTCTGACCTCCTTGGTGCTGAGATTCCGAGTGTTCGACTGGTGTCAGTTGCGGTGATGAAATTCATACTACATTAGTGTCTCTATGATAAATGGCTATTCACTCTTGCTTATTGTAGTAAGAAAACAGTTTTCGGCACTTTATTCTGTTACCTCACCTTGAAAACAGTGATTGAAAGTTTGGAACCATCAAGCACTAATCGTATACCTTTCCTCATGTTCCTCACTGCGAAGAGTTGTTGGCTCACATGAGACTTGGAAGCAATCAGATGTGATGTGGTTGAATCATAATTCGTTACAATTTGGTCTGTCTGGAAAAAGGATAACTTCATCTTGACACTAAATTTTAGCAACTGTCAATGTCTGCAAGTGTAGAAAACATGCATCTTGTCGAGACACATTTGTGACATCATATTTTTTGCATTTCGCAAGTAAACACGAATGTACTGGGTAATTGGCCATCAGTTAAATTCTCGGAGTTAACCGTGCATTGAGAAATGAAATTGTTAGAGGTATTTTAACGCAGCCTGGTAGTTAAAACAAAAACTTTTATACAGTTCCAGAACGAGTAATTTTAATGGACAATTGTTGACGATATCCGTCGTAGGGCAAAAACGCTGTGCAAGTAAACTGCCTTTCAGACTGTGTGCATGACATTCCAGATAGTTATTTGTGCAGACCGAAGTGAAAGCCTTTAGCCTGTCCGCCAGTGGAAAACCTCGTCAGTTTGTAGCTGTTAATCGTTTCTAGTCAGTATTTAGCCCAAAAGTGCTAGTCTTTTCCGATGATCTCAGCTCCCATCAATCGTACAACCGAGAACCAGAAGTCCTCAGAGTAAAATATCGACTTCTGACACACCTTTGATTGTGAAATCTTCGCTTCAAGTCCTTAGAAAAAACATGGGGACAAAAGTTTTAATCAGAAAGCCCTGTGTAAGGTTCTTAAGAACCGTTTGAAATTAGCTACATCCAAAGGAAACACAAATTAAGTGATATTATACCAGACAGCGTGCTTTATCAAAGTCAATATGTATATGTGTATTTTGCTTTCAGACGAGCACTTTCATGACTAACTGTACATAACACTCGGCTGGCCAGTTACTCTACATTATGGTGGGTCTGTTCAAATTAACCTATCTGACCAATCTTTACTTGCTGAATGATACCTCATGAGACTAAGCGTAATTGGCTGCCCGTGTGAGAGACGAAGTGTATAAATTTCATTCCGTCATAGGTTGTTCTTTGGTGACAGAAATTCACTTTACAAAGGCGATTCTCCAACGTTACATTTCTATGCTATCGCATTCAACTTGCCAGGGTTCGTTTTTTATACAGCTGCCTGCGTCGTTTCGGTTGCAGTACGAGTTGCCTCCATCTATTTCAGGTATACAGTTAGGACGTAAGGTTGTGCGATGGAAGTAAAGTACACGGTCTACGTCATTGTTTAGATGATGGTGAGCTGGAATATTTTTTATCTCACCTGCTCTCGTGCAGTCTGTACGTTTGGCACATATTTGTGAACGTTGAGTTGACCTCGAGACAGTAGAGATCAGTCTTCTGCATCTCATTATAACATTCGAAGATGGAGGTGGAAAACTGTGATCAGAGATATCAGATAAAATCTCACGGCAAACTGCCAGTACGATTAAGTCGGTGTGTCCACCAGACGATTCTATGATGAAGCACTTGCATCATCACCGGACTGCCACATGATATGATAACCCGTGTTTCACTAAACTGCTGACAACGATCAGGGAATGATAATCATTAAATATCCTGTAAGTGGAGTTGATGCCATGCGAAAGCAAAATGTCCATTCTGTTTTGTGCATTTCTCGACGTCTCACTTCAGCAGAGGGGTTGAACCCAGCCTCAATGAGTAGTGTTGGCTGTCCTCTTGGTTCTGAATGTTTTCTACCGACACTTGTCTAGCACTCACTTCAAGGTCGTTTTTGATCGAGAGCCCTTGAATTGCACATAAAGGCTAAGTGAACATAGGGCCAGGTCGTAAGGTATCAACGTCCAGAGATGAATGACTGTACCCTCAGCATATTTATGATTCTTTCCAATACCAGCCAAAAGGTCTTCAGCAGTCCTATAACCCTCAACAGTACGTTTCAACTCATCGGATAAACGAGTCAGATTGCTAGTCAGTCTACCCGCTGCCAGTTAGTTGGTTGTGCAACTATCATTCGGAATCTGTTCGTTGCACAAATAATGAGGTGCTGCTGGGAAGTGCAAGTTTCCTGGCTCATTTACTCAGTGCTGCGAATTTCCAGCTACTCCTAATGGCATCTGTTGTAGGAACCATGGGAGTGTTATTCCATCGTCTGACAGATTCATCTGATATAAAGTCTTGTTAGATTTGGAAGGGAAAATGAGTTTGTCGGCTTGACTAACATGTTTATAGCCAAAAATTGACGAAGTATCTAGTAAAACTGCTCGAAAGTTTTGGAGTATTATTCACAAACCTCGAACTGAGCTATCGAAGTATAGATGCTGGCCTATGTCCTGTGAAGTTTGCCAACGCTTTCACACTTCCATGTACTGCTGTCTAATCCCAACTAAATCCACTAGTTTATTTTTAATGATTCCTACTACTGATGACCGGTGGTTTACCTTTCACTCAAACCTGTGTTAATTTTGCAGTTCAGGCATATCACAAGCTATTTATTCCTGAAAGCATGTCACAAACCATGATGAGAGTGAAAGGCACTTTGTTAGACATGCTTCAGAAGAGTAAGTCAGCAGTTAATGAAGGCTCTGTGGTATTTGCAATATGATTGTACTAAAGAGAACTATTTCCACACGTTGAAGACAGCAAACTATTCTACTAAGACACCTTCATTTACTGACCTTAGTCATGATGTGGATGATCTTTTAAAATGGTATGGGGACAGTGTTCGCTGAACATTTGGAAAATAATTCGCCAATCGATCAGACAGAGGGAAATCTAGCCAGTTTTTAACCTTTGGATACCGTAGAAGCAATGTGACGTCTTACTGATGAGTTTTGTCCACATCGTGCTCAAAAAGTTTGGTGGATGAATGTGGTTTGGTACGTAACCAACATACAGTTCAACTAATTCATTAATCCACAACATTGATGAAAACGTATCAGTAGGTTAGAGTGCGATATTATTCAGGTGAACAGATAGGGGTTGAGTTACAGAAACATCAAGGGTTTGCCAGAAAAAGTAAACGAACATAGTCACCGACCACTTAGGTGGTAGCGTGATTTTCCACTGTGAGTTTAGCTTGCTCATTCGATGTATTTGTCTGACCGCACAGAGGACTGTACAGTTACAACTGACACTATTACGGGTTGGTTACTATAATATATTATATGCCTTTAGATTTACAGATGTTGGCGTGTAAAGTGCTGCCTTATAAACACCGGTCAGATCAAGAAGCAGTTTAGAACAATTTGATGGTGGTAACATTATCATGGTTGCACTGCTTTCAAGAACTGGATATAAAAGAATCACACAAAATATGAATGTTGATTCTTAAAAGACTTTTGACTTTAATGCAATTGGTAACTGCCGTATGTCACAGCGAATTGGCCGGTACAAAGAAACGCAAAAACGGGAAATTCCAGGTATCCCATTGTAGCCCAGTTTGTGTAAACAAATTAGAACTATTAGATGTTGCACGCGTATAGCGGAAAAAGTTATGATACAGTTTACTGTGACAAGAAGGATAAACCTACTGGATAAACAGTAGGCTATAGCAATAGATATACAGCTGCGCGGTTATCGGTATATTATCCACATACAAGCATAAGCAGGCTGAGGGTCAGTTGTAAAATCAAGCGAGTCACAGGGCCTCATTTGATCAGACGTAGACGGATGCTAGACAATGGGGTTACACTAGTGTGCCATGAATGTTCAACCATGGGTGTCTACCACACAAGCACAGAAACATTCTGTTTGTGTGCACACCAGTATCATGCCACAACAAGTGGGTACTCAAAATCCTGCAAAAAACCAGCAGTATCCAACGGATTATCGAAAAATCTTCCTTTGACAAAGACGTCGAAAATCTCCGCTCACGTCAGGTGTGATATGGTTGTCTTTGAAAAGTAGGCCCTCCAGTTTCCTGCCACGGAACTGATGGCAGTCACTGTTTCATGTAAAACCACTCTTTGACTATTTCTGTCTTCTATCGTAATTGGTCTACTGGATCAAGGGAACTCAGCATTCTGAATGAATAAATCGGTATTTAATTGTCTTTTGTGTTTTTATTTCTTACTGCTGATCGATTGGATGATATTTAATAGACACCCTTGTTAAATTAGTCACTGTCACATTGGATACTTGATGAATAGGTCAAGCTCTGGGTGCCGACTTTCAAAACTCAATGCTGTGAAATCCTGCTTCCGAAGTAATCGTTAGTGAATCACTGGTTACTTTTACGACGCCGATGTTAATTCTGGCAGTAGTTTATCCAGTAAATTTGTTAACATAAGCTCAAACCTTGGTGTATTTAGAAAATAGAACTATGGTGAAGAACCACGGCATACGAAATGTTGAACTTAACAGTGAGTTCCAAAAGGAAAATAAGTTTAACTGATTACACTTTCAGAAGCATACAAAGAAACCATACCGACTCGAACAAATCGCGAAATATCAATATGACAGCTAGCTTTTGGATGTCTCCAATTCACTGCATACGCACTGCCCGTTAGACACTAGATTGGCCAGACAACCTAGTACAGTTTCAGACACATGCCAAATAAAAAGCGGTCCAAGTTTCATTGTGTACGCATTGCACTACAACCTGGTGCCGTACATTTATTGTTATGTTCTAAATAAGTTTCACTAAATGAGCTCAATAACCCATCCCGTTTGGTTCACATAGATAACACGTAATTGTACGTAGTCGCTACTAATCAATTGATCTAGGCTATTCTGCGGGGGCCTTTGATCATCTCACCTACAATGTAATCGAAATGGAAACTTTTACCCTTCCACGGGTATATTTTCAAGCTTTCTGATTAGGAAAACTGTACAAGTTCTGTAGAGAATAACCGCCAGTTTGCATAAATAAGTTGCATCACCTGCACGGTGTCGGAAGATTGAACCCTTTCCATATGTTTGATATAAACATCCGTCAAACCGGCATCCATCAGTTTGCACTGCTTCAATCATTCCGAAACAATTTAATCGATGTTACTAAAGGCGACTGTCGTAACACTGAATCCATAGAGGGAAAGTATATCAAGTATTGTTATTGGGTATTAGTACTGCCTACCATTTTAGTTCCGATTGACTCAAATACGATGTTGCTAGCTCTCTCTGAAAAACTCTTTACAAGGCCACTTAAATATATCCCAACACATGTGAGGCGGTTAAAATCTTGTTACCTCGTTCCTGAACTTGGTGGATATCTCTCAGTTCAGTCACACACATACCGAACATATACTAAGCTGATGCTGTTAACGTTTGGCAAGTAAGAATGTGGAAAAGGGTAAAAAGTAACAAACGACGACAATCAATCTTGAACGGTAATTTGGAAATTGTGGAGACGTGCAAAATGAATGAAAACAGATGTTAATTAGTAATGAAAGTTGTGATGTTAGTTGAAACATGCATACTCATTCGATTACGTTCACTACTTAAGCGATCACTTGAAACCATTTTTCGACACTTTGAAAAAAGTTGTCTGATTTTCCGTGGTTGCCTATTACACGAATTTCCCATTAGGAAGCATATCACTTACCCCATGTAATCAGCCCGTAGCCGATCGCACACTCAGGATTGCGCAGTTCGATCAGGTCACCCTTCAATTTGGATAGAGATGTTGTTTCACACAAGTGTCACCAGCGTTCGTAATGTGCACGTCGGGACAGATAAAAGCTAAAATTAGACACATACCGAATGAACTGGTCACATTACGCCCTAATTATCCTGATCTGCCCTCACGGTTGTTCAGTGCGTGCATATAACGACATGTTCGTCCACGGTAATTATTTCGTTGAGGATCGGAACAACACCAATACCATGCGTGGTTAAGAAGGACAGGTCCAGGTTTAATAATTTCAATTATCAAGAACCAGGGTTTAAAATACGGGTACGGCTTAATCGATTTACCCGAGTTTATCTGGATTCAGCATAGGAAAGACATGTACGAAGTATAACCGGTTACATCCGAAGAAAAGACCACCTTTCCCGTTGCTTTTACAAGCGGTGAGGAATTGGTCTTTTAAGATAGGTTTCGTTACTCGTAGACATGTCATCACGGAGAGACTGTACAGAACTACTGACCCTCTTGTCAAGGAAGATTGGCGCACATATTACAGTTTACCACTCAAAGTAGGATATAGTTTTTGCTTCATTGCCGCCAGCGTTTGAACTGAAAGCCAAAGTTACTTACAGACACAATGAACTATTCACCCAAAGGTCCACCTACCTTGACTTGTCCGCACAAAGATCGAAGTACCGCTTATCAGCCAACACGGGAGGTTTTCTCCTTTACTGCTGGTGACTTCATAAGGAGGTCAGTTAGTGAATCAGAACAAGTCTTACAGAAAATCTGTTACGCATTACCAGACGATACAGACTGGGGAAGCTGTTCAGACGCGAAACAGAAGTGGCTAACTTGCACGCAACCACGAACGATGACCTATGGGAGGTTTAACCATTTATGTATATGGTATGCGTTTTTAACATAACAGATACTGCCGTGATGGATTACTTACATAAAAAGAACTTTGCTAAGTTGTAATAAATGAGACTATATCCACATAATCATAATTACTGACGACTTGCGAATCCCAATGCAATAACGGTCACCGACATATTAAGAGTCGTCAAGCTTACAATGAATTAAGTACAACCAGCATGCTTTGGGCGTTTAGATATCCCAACACCAGTGTGATAGCCGTGTTTGATTCACCCGTTAGTTTATCCACTATCGACACTGTCTCCTTTGTCCGCATCTGACCTGACAATTTACGATATGTTGACGCTTCCTGAAGCTATGCATTTCGCTGGGTTGATTCTTGACAGTTCGTTCTCGTACATTGTTTCAATCGACTTCAGTTGTGACGGATTTCCACAAATGACATTGTATACTTTGTCGATACACCTGACTGTTACCAAACAGATTACGGATGAAATCTTCCAGCTATTCATGACCATAAGCGGGGACTTATCGGTTTTTCTCTGTCTTCATATGAGACCGATGCCAATAAACCGACTCGTTCAATGGATATTAGATGACCCTCATAGGTTGCAAACTTAAACATCCGTAAACCTGCATTGTATTTTCATAGAAAGAAACATTTTGGTACCCGTTCGTCATTTTAAACCTGGTGTTTCTCTCCGATATTTTTGAGATGCAAAACAATTGATATATTGGTTGCTTGGGTTGATAATGCGTCGATAAACAGCCCGAACTTGCCGTATTCTTTATGTGGACAAAATATATGGGGTTGTTTTATGTTCCAGCCGGTCTAAACCTGTTAGCCAGACTTAACTCAATGCTTGTTATGCATTTCGAGTGCTCTGCCGGGTGCACCTGCGAAGATTGTTAGAACAGTCATACCTATAAAATATGAACGTACGATTTTTACGGATCACTAGGTTACAGTCCGAACAACTTAGCCGTGCAACTGTAGCTTAAATTGTGTGCAGTTCTGTTTTAAAGTTACACGTTTGCACATTAGGTACTTTTCATCTGGTGCTCAACTGTGTGGTATATACATTTTGGACACTGCCTGATACACTTATTATGATAATGACATTACGTGAAATGTATCAACTGGAGTAATAAGCGGAGGAACATGCAACAAACGAGCTAAATGTACCACACACCTCGGTAACTGCTACCGCGTGTCTTATGGGACTTCTCAAAACACAGACATTGCAGACACTTTGGACTTCAGCCTATGTGTTTACAGAAGTAAACATCAAACCGTTGGTTTCACTCCTCGTTTTCATGTTTTGACATGTCTTTTTTTGGGTGATCCTCTCATAAGGAACTACAGTTCTAAGTGCAGAACGATGTGGTCTTGTTCGATTTGTTTGTCTTGCACAAATTGGTGGAGAAATGTTATATGTGGTTGATTAAGGTACCATTTCTACGATTAGCGATGTTATATGGTTATTTGATACATAGTATGACAGTGCGGAATCAGTAACCGATACAGATCAAATGAGAGTACCGTCATATCATAGTGAGAGAAATGAAAACAAGGAAGTAGTGCACACCCACCTGATCATAAATACGTGCAATTTAATTTGTGCTATCTTATGAAAGGATACTACTGATTGCTCTATCAAACCCTTCATGAGTAGTTCAGGATGTTGGAGATACCGAAGTAACCATAACGTTACACAGTTTCGGGGTTAGCCCATTCTGAAGTTTAACGAGGTAATGTTTATCTTATGGGCTTTCTGAAGAGTGAAAATCCTACAAACAGTACCTTTTGTATTAATTCAGAATATCATACCTCACAGTTTACGGACGAACTCGTGAGCAAAGTCTATTCCAGAAGTCAAATTGAAACTACTGAAAAGGATTCTCATGAAAAGATCAATTCTATTCGTGATGTCAGCACTAAGTCTGACGAGATGGTGGCTTTGGATTATGGAATTGTGTCGATTACTGCCACTGGAGTTGTCGATCACAAAGGTTAGACAGCTCCTACTGACAAAACCGAAAGATACAAAATCGATGATTGCAGTATAGACATTGCTCAGGTACACTGTAACAAAGGCTTTTGGTTGGATACGATTCCCCTGGTTGCTGTAATCACTACAGCATATATTCAAGTAGGATCATTCATCCGCCATGTCTGGCCATCAGTTCCGTTATTGTCCACTGTCCATTACTCTCACTGAGCTACACGGAAACATACGGTAGTTTTACGCCGGAAAATGACATTGACAGTTTTATGTATTGAACACTACTAGTAAAGTAGCTTCTACTCCAACAGAAACCTTTGCTTTGTCGACGATCCGGTGCCCCTTGAAAGTGATTAAAATTTCAAGGATGTATATCGATAAGTGTATTAAAGACCTCGCATAATCTGTCTTCCGGATTTTGATGTAACCTGGTAGTGTTTGTTATAGTGCTTTTAAAAGCAGGTCAGTTAACTGGTTCAATTTTTTAGCAGCTAACTTTCCAAAGTTCCACTTCATTTGCTTTTGCTGAAGCCGCCGGTTACTGTGTGTTACTGTACGTGGATCACTATTGGTATACTCGGCATACGCCCAAATGTTTTGATCAATGTTTTTGGTCAGTGAAGGACAAATTCATGTCTTATTGGCCTGTGCACTTTATTCGCACGACTTACTCTGGTTCTCTGCTGCTACTGACATCGAACTTAGGCAAGGTTGATACCTACAGTAGTGAATTGCCACAATGTGTGCACTGACAGACAGTAGATTAAGCGTTGAAGTTGTATTTTTAGGCGCTAAAATGGCATCCTCATAACAGTTTAAAAGAACGGTTTGGGGTGGCCATGTGAGCTGTGTACTACTAACGCTCCGTTCATAAATCATGTTATTTTCGGGTGGACTCATGGTTGTCCGCAGGTGGATTTGAGACAGTAACAACGGAAATCACACCATTTAGGTTTTGACCACTTTAAATTTCTCACCAAACACTACAACTGCTGTTCAACAGAGCCCCGTGGATCGAGAGTTTGTTCATGAAAACTGGTCTGTTTTGATTGTCTCACAATGGTTTAAAAGTTTACCTCAGCCGACCGGTGTTGGTCTCAAAATCATATCACATTCTTGCCAAACAGCTGCTCGCGGTGCTCAAAACCAATCGACTAAAATTCCTCAATATTTATCAGCGCTAACAGCAATGCTCACAATTCATGAATACCGCGTTGTGAACCCGGATAGAAGTCCTAAC
This sequence comes from Paragonimus heterotremus, assembly GCA_013368495.1. Taxonomy (NCBI): domain Eukaryota; kingdom Metazoa; phylum Platyhelminthes; class Trematoda; order Plagiorchiida; family Troglotrematidae; genus Paragonimus; species Paragonimus heterotremus. Next base: position 21,867 of record LUCH01001190.1, on the reverse strand, counting down.
CTTGGAGTAATTGAGTAGATTTAGCAAGACAATTACTGTGCCTCCTCTGAAACCGACTGGGCAATCTAAACATCTTTCCTAAACGAGTGTAATTTGGCGTTTGCACAATATAATTCAGACTGCAAATGTACTGTTTACCCGCTGTAATACTACACATGTTAGTAAATTCAATTTCTTAATGCGTCGTGCTCAAAAAATTTATTCCCACGGTGAGCATTCAAATGTCGGACATTCCCATACGTAGTTTGGTGAATGTCACGAATTGCCCAAGGGACTAAGCGCCCTTTTAACAGGTTTTCGCAGAGCGGAAGATTACCAAATTTTACATTTGGAATTAAAAAGGATAAATTTTCAAATATGTAAAAGACTTTTTATGGCTTGTAACCTTGGCACTTATTGGCTATCGCCTGTAGTTTGTTGATGAGTGCAACCGCTAAAATTTGAAGGTATAGGAAAATTCTGATATTTTTACTGGCAAACAAAAAGCTGACTAATATCTTCGTCACTCAAACTGATGTTCAGATTTACTGTCCACATAGCAAATTGTGACTTCAATATTCCTAGTGCGTTCTAGATGGACCGGAAATTAATAATGTCGGAACAACTTGTTGACATAAGGTATGTTTCCTTGCTGCTAGCGTTCGCCTTCTGGTCTTAAAGCTTCTGCAAGACAGGTGAACTAACCTCAGTTGTGGAACTAATTAAAGCAGACGATTCGGCGCGTTGAACCATCTTCTTATGGTGCCGACTGAGCGGTCTCGATGCAAATCTTGACTGACTGAGAGTTCAGCAACCCCATATAGGGCCAGCCAGTCTACCTGGTTTCAATGTACCGGTCGCATTCGATCAGGACAATAATATTACCGCCAGCACCTCCATCCAAACATCTACCAGTACATAGGATAGGCGATTGGAGTACACCTGTTCAGACTGTGACCACATCTGTAAATCGAACACTGGTTTGTCGGCGAATACTAGTATGCATCGACGCAGGAATGGTCCTGAACAGCAAGTGGACACCCAGCTTGTTACAATCTTTGACTGTGCCAACTTTGACCACAGCTTTCTCACAAAAAATGGGTCTCAGTCAACACAGAAGGCATGCACATCCCGTCGAAAGCAACCATGAGAAACTCATATCCATGAAAATCGCCAGGTCCAATTGGTCTCTTATCAGATGTGCCGATGCACTGGCTCCATCGTGCCCTTTTTGACGTGAACTTCACCATCGGCTCCTGTCACATTCTCTTGGTCGTACTCAGAACAGCATCAAGAAGTGTTTTTATGTTCTGAATTGGCAGAGACACTCTGCCCCCACTATTACTCCAGCCTTCGACTCACAGACCAACAAGACGTCGGATAGTGAATCCCAAGCTGCAGAACACTCAGAGTGATTCACCTATTTGATCCAAATGTCGATTACCCAATTGGAGTCATATAGTGAGGCTTTCTTACGCAGCGATGAATTACTAGCTATTGCCCGCGGTCTTCATGCTAAACAGGCACGCCTCACTAGCTTACATTTTAAAAAGATACAAATAAGAAAAATTTGGGCCTTGGTTTTATTCGAACCGGCATCAGAAACAGCATGTTCAAACGAGGCAAGCTAGCCACAATTTTTTGGGTATGATTTGTATTTAGATCGAGATAGTATACAATCAGAAAATAAATCAACATAGAATAGGAATTGAACGAAGTGAGACGAAGATATATGTTCGACTGATGTCATGCAATGTTGATGAAAAATTATTTGACACAAGCCAACATCTGTTGCTTGCGTGATTAATAGTTGCGTGCTTGTCGGAAGTCCGGGTAGGTTGTCCAACGTACTATTATTTGGAACATGCCACAAACGAAATTACAGTTTGGTTGTTTTTTTATATTCTTGATAGGAATCGTTGCAGTTCAGTTTCTTTGGTGTTGCTAGACAGGAACGAATTAGAACAAGACCTAGTAAACGACTTAATGTAGATGTTAACGGTGAACCTCGAAAACACTTTCAGACATAAACATCCTTCTGTAAACTGAATTACGGAGACACCATAGGAAATAAGTACCGTAACATTTTGCTTCAGTCTACCACCTAATTCACTGTGGCATATGTATTGCGGCAAATGATTCAGGAGAGCGACAAGCAGAAAAGTATTTCTCAAACCGTTCACTCTTGGAGCCACCGACATTACCACTAAGCCCTGGGTTCTTGTTGACGAGAATTTATTTTCAAAGGAAAAATCTATAAATTTCCCGTGTAGTTTCGTGATTAAACTGTTGAAGAGCTTGTTGCAAACGGACATATCGTTTTTATCGCTGGTTCGAATCCAGCGAAGTCAGGAATTTTCGCAGTCGTCAAAAGTATTATGTTCTACCAAAATATCACTCTCTACAGATATGTGGCCATTCGACGATTGAGAACGGTTAGGGGAAATAAGTATCGACCATGCAAGTGACAAAACACGTGTTAAACATTTTCAAATAAAACGTCTACAAAACCACATGAGACTATTTGCCAGCTAACTGCTGTTTACACCGCTCACTGCTGGTTAACTGCTACGAACAAAACACGTAAGAATCGAAGTAATTAAAGTCTTGTAGGCAGACTTGCGCACAAACAAATGTTTGAAGTATTTCTGTAGGGTACACATCTAGTGAACAACTCCGGAGGTTCACAGACGAAGCAAAGAAAGACATGTGGATAAACTTACCAAGGACGTTAAGGCTAATAGAAACTACGTGGTCAGTGAGTATGGAGACAGCCATTCAAATCAAAGTAGAGAGTTGTTTAGGTGAGCGGGGCAGATTGGTGATGGTTATGACCGTGAAGTAAAAGTGATGAATTGTCTTACACGCAATGATGAACTGTTTTTGTGAGGGCAATAACAATTAGTAAGGAGCCTGAGCAATAAAAAATAAAAATAACGTCTGACTCTCCGCGAAACCATTGGTAACATGCTTTGTCTAAAAAGGATCATTCGAATGCTTGACTGTTATACCTACCAGATTTTTAAGGTACTCTGACGAGATACTGAACACAAATGAGAGATAATTTTAGTAAATGATGTTCAGTTGTATGCGTAACTCAACAAGAGACCATGATACAGGTTTATCTGATTCTGGCGCCTACGTCAAGCAATAACTACGCGAAATCAGCCTCTAGCCGAACAGTCACTGTGCAATCGCGTATCGTGTGACAGGCGGTAAAATCGTCAGAGCGCCGGAAATTCATGCAAGTAGATTGTTCGATTAACCTGACCGGTTTGGAGAGCGTGGTAACTAGCCGCACGTTTGCTCATAGGCTGCTTTTGTCACGTCCATAGGATATCAGAAGATTGACGACTGTTAACAAACGATCATATAGTGTTTCTTAAGCGAGTAAGCTAAGTCTCATAGGCTTAAAATGACAGAGCGCACACTAACGTTCTACACACCCTGTTCTTCAGTGTTAGATTGACGTAACATCAACGTCCCAGTTAACGGAAGTTGATAAATGCTATCTGAGATCTGTCTGTCTGACTGCTAACCGTTTAAGACAGTTCACCGGGGCTGCTAAAACAGCATGGAGGACGTAGTCCGAAATTTTTCTTTAATCTAAATCTAACTTAAATGCAAGAAATACTTTATTCACAAAGAAGATGGAATGAATTTTCAGTGAACCCCTATTACAAGCCCGGCATTAATAAAAACAACATAAATGTAGATCTTATTTGTATTTTTGAAGAAGAGGGAGCAACCTACTTAATATACCTAATGTTGTCAACTGTCCTGTATACGATGCAGTCAGTCTGTCAAAATTTATCTGAGTAAACTTTTAAAGTATATCATACGGTTTTTATGAAGAGTTGCTGCAACCAGTATGGATGTATGCGTTCAAACAGTTTCTGCAAGTGCACAATATTTAATTAATTTATCATAACTAAACGGTTTTATGACCTCTAAATGGAAGTAACGTGAATTATAATGAGCGAAACTTTCAAGTTGTAACTGAAACTTGAAGTAAGTGTGATCAAGAAAAGTCACGCGAACAATACTTCACCTGCAGCTCGTAAATTTATCGTTTTACCTCGACAGCATTAACGTTAGATCAGAATGATTTTTCAGATGTGTTGTAATTTTTACACCGTGTTAAAATACGAAGGTTGCCTAACTCGCGTTGGACTTGTTTTTCGATACTCCACAATTACAGCCCTCGATGGCATTGAAAAATATTTCATAAATTGATGCACCTAAACAAGGTAAAGACAAAGTAAGCCAACGTTTTTAAACTGATTTACACACATGGAGTCTCTCTTAAAACCATGTCGATTTCTACAGAAGTGATATAAAATCAGTCAATTAATACGAAATCTATGAAAAACAATTTGCCGCTCACATGCACTTTTAACAATACCCTGGGTTTCAGAAACCCGATTGTTTAAGGCGTCAAAAACTTGTATCAGCATAACCAATGCAGCGAGAAAATATGTTTCAAGCTGCCAGCTGTCGTTGTTGCGGATACAAACATTATCTGTTGTCAAATGCAGATGATTACATTCCACCTTACACTGTCTTTATAGGAGGTAAAGAACTCAGTAGCATAGACAACAGCAGTGAACTTCGATATTGAACAGCGCTTCAATATATTTTAATAAAACTTAGTTAAGTTAAATTATCTTTAGTACATTATAGATCCTTTTGGTCTTCGTCGTTTGTCCACACAGCTTTTCTCAGATATTTTTGAATTCACAAACTTACGAACTAAACAAGGTAAAGAACATCAAAACTAGACGTGCTTACTGAAAAAAAGAATTTTCAACAAGTATTTTTGGTTGATAAACCAAAAAGGACCACCGTTTATAAAGTGATGGTAAATTTACGAGATATTTTTGCGTTCTTTAGCTCAATTTATTCCTTAGGTAAGTGCCGATGATCGAGTGTACTTGAACAAATTGTCCTGAAGCTCATTCTGTTCTGAATATTCTAGTTATTTCAGAAAGTATGGTGGTATGACTAATATATGTTTACTGATCAAACTCTTTCTGAAGCACATGATCGACCTCGTGATCGCTGCCACTCAACAATCAGACAGAGTTTCCCGACATTTCCTTCAAGGGCTGTTGACCACCTGCACTGTTTCGCAGACATCGTAAAGCCTGAGATTCACAGCAACGTCAGTTTGTACGAACAATTGTGCATCTGTCGTTCAGTATGGCAGATGGTGCGTTTGAGGGTTGTGTTTATTTTAGTAAAGAATGCCTTTTATCAGACAAAAGGTTATTTTGTTTACGCATCTTAATTACGCATATACACAGACTTATTTCTTAAACTGTAGACATGACCTCAGTTTTTGTCCTGACCATCGATTAAACAACTAGTTTAGTAAAGGAATACATTGGTAACATCGGAAAGACTTCACAACCCAGAAGCAATATCTTTTATTTTGACCTCAGTTAAGGATAAGCGGTGTATATCGTTAAGTCTGGATAGGGAGCAAACGGACGTCTGAATTGAGTCACATGATTATTTTCGAAAACACGGAAAAAGTTTTGATTTGAGCGCTTCATTGATTCTGCTGCCAAGTGAATCTGAGACAGAAAAACGTTGGAAATATTTACTCTCTAGCTATTCAAGATGAAAATATCAATCTAAAACTGAATTTGCCACGGCCTCTACTGCTCTGGTTGCCTCAACAACAAATCACTATTGTACTAATCAGTGTAATGCACATATCACTTCCTTGCAAGATAAACCGTTTATCAACACTGTGTGCTTTAACCTTATTTTGGAATGAACCTTTTGGAAAATCTACATGATCCATGATCCCTAATATGACGTGCTGGAGTGTTTGGGCTGTGAAACCCCATACTCATGGCCCCACGCGCATATAAACACAATGATGTATCAATCATGAACGAATAGATATATTGCATGTGAAGGTCGACTTATGAATAACAGATGCCAAGCCTGTCACTGTGTTTTGTATTACCAACAGGAGTATGGGAAGGAAAAGAAATGGCATGGTAGGTTATTACACGTGGAAATTTATTGACTTTTGTCAAAGTGATGACCAAAACTACCGTGTTAAAAAATCTTAGTTTACCTTTTTTTCTGAGCCAAACGACTAAAGATTGTTCGGTGACTTGAGACAAATAGGCTAGCATGTTTGTCCGATATTCATGAACAGCCAAAACAAACAAAATTCACTGGGTCTCTATGATCCCTAGTCCATAACAAGAACAAAGCGGGCAGGTAACAACCAGCTGAAGAAACATAAAAAGAGTCAGCAATTTGTGGTTGTTTCGAAGTGAATTCTGGAGGGCATGATTATCAACGCCACAATATGCTCTTCAAACAAAATACAAAAAACGTGTTTTGAAAAAATTCACAATGGACTGCTTTTTCTGATACAGCGGCAAAACCATCACATATACAACGCCAATTTGGCCGAAATTCTAAGCAACTTCTACCTACACGTGAAAGCTATTGAGGTACCCCCACTTTCCTGCCAAATTTGTCATGTTCGTGGCCGAAAAATGTGGCCAAAATGAGTTTGTTCGAGACAGTTGGCCACACTTACAAGATGCAAGTTAGTGTTGCAGCTATCACCATGAGATAAACAGTTTCAAGTGAAACGGAGATAATTGACAGTTTTGCAGGAATTACGGATAAAAGATTTCTAACAAGAAATCAACTAGGACTCAGGTTTATGGGAACCAGTAATCATCGTCTCCATAGGTTGCCAAGGCTTTATGTGTCGAACTACTGATGGCGTTTTATTTTTTGATTGCAAAATTAATCTTAGCATACCTTCAGAGGTAAATTTGTCGTTACCACCCAAAAGACATTCGTTTTCATGGATGAGCCGTAAATTTCTCGTTGGTTATCAGAGCATATACTCATCACAAATGTGTCATTACTTGAAACGATTAGTCACCTATGTACATTTATTGGTATCGACGACAGTTTGATTAGCTTGCTAAGTGTTTACCCGAAAAAGATGCTTCCTCGATGACTGCTGATGCACGATTCGTATTTAACGGCGACGCCTGTGTAAAACTGAAGTGATGATAACGGAATCGTCAGTAGAACCATCGTTGGAGGCAGTTGTCATAGACAAATTTGCATGCACTTTAGACAGCACTACTATAAGTGAGAAGTTCTTTTTGTGACAATTTGAAACCATATTCGCCATCGTGCTTTATCTCCTGAAATCATTCGGATTTATTGGTAAAATGGACCTTGCCTACTCCCTAATGAATTCTAATCCACCGCCATGGTCTGACAAGGTCTTCAGTTGTCTCTCTGACTTGCATGAACAGTGGAAGTTTGAAACGATACATTTATTAAAAGAATTATCAATCATGTCCGTGTAATACTCCTTAGAGTTTTATTAAACTGAAACAAACAAAACCTGGACAAATGTTAGACATAAAAAGCTAGAAACATGTATAGAGCAAATATTTTGGTTCATAACTATCAGTTTTTGGTTAGTACTCTATAGGAGACTTGTCAGCAAGGTATCCACGTGGACAAGCGCGTGACTATCGTCCATTTACCAGAAATGCTCTCAGAAACTGGGACAAAGCCATCTTTCATGAACTTGCTGAAACATTCTGTCGAAGTAGTGAATCCTGTGGGTCATTTAGTGAGTATGTAACTGAGCCCGAATGTAAACTTTTCAATCTCCGGGAGGCGTGGGGTGCTTGCTGCTTTTATACGTGGTCCTCCTGTCGCTGGTTTGAATCCAGCTGAAGCCCAGAGGTTTTTACATTTGAATTTCTATTGCATAATTCTTTATCACAGTGAAGAGAATTACCAGATGCCAGCTTACTGATAATGTATATTGAAGAAAGTTATTGTCTGTACTGCAGGGCATAACGAGGACAGATTTTGTGGAATATGAACATCTCGCTAACTCATCAGTCGTTCGCGTAAAAGATGCAGGTTATACACATCCCAAAAGTGAGATCAAAATAGGAGAAATATGCATACAAGTACATCATGCATAATGTGATCAGGTCCACTGTTGGGCAAACAATGTCCGCCTGTAACCTGAGAAGAGCACTGCTTATCTGAATGCCAATAATTTCGGGTTCCAATCGCGTAACATAACTTTGAAAGAACCGAGTCAACCTGATTACCGGTTGCCTTGACGTGTTTGACTATCGTTGACGTGTGACTAATGAACATAAACTGATTATTTCAGATCATCTTGGTAGTACCAGATATACATTAATATGAATTTGCTCGTTGTTCCACAAAATGCGAAAGTCATCGACAGAATGGAGGCAGTAAAAATGTCAACTTGCTCATAATTCATTTTCTTGCAAGCGCAATTACTGGCTAAATTATATAGTCATTCATTCATAATACCTGAGTGTCATTTATATTTATCCCTAGAAAACTAGGAAAACTTCATCCAGAAACAGGAAGCTCCTGCAAACCTGATAGTAGTTCAAAGATGGAACAATAATTAATTTGTTCGAAGCCTTGAATTAATCCATCGAGTTGTCCGACTACTTTCCGTGCAGTGTTAAACAGGCGAAACTTGCAGCACTACCGACCTGATTTCACAACACGTTCCTGTGCGAATTATTGGCTTGTCCGCTGTTAACTCATTGATTGTTGGAGCAGTGCAAGGAAGATTGCATCTTTGCATACACACACATGGTCTAGAACATATTGAAGGAACCGTCGTTGATTAGTGTGACATTTTATATGGAACTGGGGAGCAAATTTTAATGTTGAAATATTGACACTATCGCCTACCCAAGCTATGCATTTTTGACTTCATTTGACAAAGCTCTTAAAACTGTACGGCTACATTTCCAGGAATACTCTACTGTTTTGAAATACCGTACACGTGCATTAGTTCAAATGTCCCACTGGGGATTGGTGTGGAACATTCTACACGTGCACTTATTCAGAATAACCCTACTGATAAGACAGTTCACCTAAGTGAACGTAAGTTCAACGTCTGTGTTAATGGCTAGTTAACATACTGTTAACATACTTTTTCCATGCTCACAACGAAGTCGCGCAAAGATCCACCTTAAGACCTTTGTTGACCAAATTTTGCATTGCTGAACTATCTAGCATAGTCAGCTATTTAATATTTCTGTGCACTGGTGAATCAAGCAGGTTTTGGAGTGTCCGAAGGCGTCAAAAACCAGATAGAGCGATTTGAACTGACTAAAAAGGTGGCTGATAAAAAAGAACTTGTTGTTAAATGTCAAAAACGAAATTCCACGAGTTTGTCAGTGAAGTTACGCTGATTTCTACCTCGAACACACCAGACTACTCACAGCACTCTGAAGCCAAGACCAAGGGAACCTAATAACAGACAAGTTGACATTGTCTATAATTTGCGCAGCCATGACTAAGTAAACACGTGACATTCCATCTCTTACGAAATCTTTCATTGTCAATTGTTTCCCGTCATGATCGTCTGCTTTATCCTTCCAGAGTTTGTGCCAAAAATACGGACCCGTATCACTAATCAAGGTTATCACTCAAAGCCTAATCAGAAAGAATATTGGATTAGTTGGAAGACTAACTAAAATCTCCCACCCACAGGGATTAGTGGAATTAGGTCGATTTACAATGCATTAAGGACAACTTGGAGGAAACCTATTTCTCACAAAGCATTGCACATCTCAGGTTATCTGCCGGCAGATCATCGCCCAGTGAACGAGGAAGATCACCCAACGGGACATTTTTTGAAAGTCTTCCACAAAATAGGCTACCACAAACCAGATAAGAGCAAGTTGCGAAAGGTTTTGCCATCGGCTGGACTCCAACTGGCGATATAAACAGTATGGCCAAACGCAGCATGCAGACGGCGAATTGAGCTACGCAGTCATATGTAAAAGTCCGGAGTTACTGTCTCAAAGGTTTTGACAGTCAGTATACGTAAGGTAAATATGTTTTTACTACAGATTCCTCCATTGGTGTTCAGCCACTCTTGATCACTTTGTGGATCAGGTTCAACTGTTTTCACCGCATTTTTTCTCGAACCTCTCCAGTTTAACTTGATCTCCACTAAAACAGCGACAACTTAGTTATTCGAACAACTTCCTTGTCTAGTCGCCAGTTGTCATCATTCTAACAAGACAGGTGGGGAAGTCATGCGCGGAGACATTGACCCATGCGTCTTCGCAACGTATACAGGAGCATCATCGACGGTCACAGGCCAACAATTGAACCGTAAACTAAAAGTGTTGGTCTGAAAAACGATTAACAAAATCTGTCTCACGATAGGATGATTCGTAATTGGTGTAAGCCAGTTCAAACGGAGCTCAGATCCTTCGCAATGGGATATATTCTAACTTACGATATCTAACACAACGCATCAGTATTACCAGGACTGTTTTGAAAACGACTATCCACATTCTCCTGATAATGACACTGGGCGACTGCCCATATTGATTCTTCTGTTGTCATAGAACGATCAATCGACCACAGTTTCAGAACGCATAGAAGTTTCTCACACCTCTGACTAGTTTGACTGGTTGGTGTAATTTAGTGTTTGCTAATAATAGCGAGAAAGTGGTTTTAAGCTCAACTCACATATGTATTATCTGCCTCAACCCATCTCTTCCATATGCTGGAGATAATTACTGTTAGTCGTCAACAATCTAATGACCCCTTGCAGGCGTTTGCTAGTTGTCTCTGAACCATATTTTAGAATGCACATTTGATAAGCTTGTTGATTAAATCGTAACGTCATTGTAGTTGCAAATCATTGGAGCGTATTCGTCCCTCAGTAGCACAAAACTTTTCTGGATATGGGTTAAGTTAATCCTGAGAATTCTTCCCTAATATGCTTTTATTCACTTTATACGCGTTCGTCTGAATACCCTTTATTAAGGATAGATTAGCCAGTCCTTCCAAACAGTAGCAAAATTCGGGTGTAGCGCTTCTTTCTGAATGGAATTTGCTGAACAGTCAATGCGAAAGCGAAAGCTGCAGTCATTTATGAGTGATGATCAGATCATGTCAACCAGAAATCCTTTACTATTGACAAGTGATCTGAACTTCCGTCAAAATGTTTACTTGTCTCTTTAGTTTTAGTTCGAAGGAAGTATCGCAGTCGTGAGTTAACCGATTGGGGTTCACAAGAGAGTTATGCCGCCTCCATTCGAGCTGATTTGACATTCTAAGCATCACCTAGATACATGTGAGTGAGCGTTTGTGTGTGATCATTTTGTCAAGCCTATTATGAGGTCAGTGGCATACTGATGAAGTCGGTTATCGCGTGAATACCTCGTGGAATTCAAATTGTGTCGATGACAGGAATATGCGCTATTGAGAAGATCGACCAAAGGCGAAATTCGAGGAGGCCGACCAAAATGCTTACAGCATTGTGAAGTCCGCGAAAAACTGTACGATATTTAACTTATATTAACGAACTTTCCCCCGGCTTATCGATAGTTTTTATCCATTCAGTGGATCATTTACTACTTTGATTATCCGCTAAAATACTTACTTATTTCGACTCATCACGTGATTAGTTGTTTAGTCATGTCATGATATGCCTAATCGTTCGTTCAACTATCTACCTAATTGCTTATTTGATTAATTATCCAGATACTTGATCGGACTTGTTATTTAGTGTAGTGTATTGGGTAATTTTCTTGATGATTTATTCACAGATATGCATATTTACCTATTTGCTCACTTTTATGCATGCTGAGATCTTGTTTGGCCTTCCTGTTTTTAAGTGGGAATCCTTAGTTGCTTCATTCTCATGACATTTTTAAAAGTAAAAATCATATATCATCTACTAAACGAGATGTCGTTGACAATAAAGTTTGTGGAAGTTTGTTTTAGACCAAAAAACCGGTTTTTGTTAACTTTTAGTCTGTCTTTCGAAAGTGTCCTCAACAAGTTCTAAACGAAGAAGATTTGTGAGCGCATCGTGGCAAAGAAGAATAATCAAACCAAGCGAAATGTACGGCACAGAGATTGTAGCCACAATGCCGGTTGTACACGTGGAAAGTATGTTCCCATCAAACATTATGGGCTAAACGGGTTCTTTGTGTCTATGACTAAACAGAGTTGTAAGGTATGTTGCTCTTTTCACTACGCAGCATTTTAGTAATCTTAGTTGCATAACCATTGTGTCTCGATATGGATCTTCTTAAAAAATAAAACGCAGTGGCCAACATGAAAATTGTTGCACTTGGTGCCCATTGTACATAATTATGTTACCGATTTTAAAATCATAAGGATCCTCAGATAGTACTTGGTAGAGATGTGTTTAGGTTTACGCTTTGATCAACTGGTCGAAAAGTGCCATTTTTCAAGTATAACTCAGAGATGGACGTTACTCATTCAGGGTCACTTCCCCACTTCTGAAAGATCTGTTAACTTCATCATGTGGAAATAAGTCTAACTTTTTGCCAAAATCGTCGGCTGGGGAGTGACTGGGTGAAACTACACTAATACCCGGGCCGATCGAGCTTAGAACAACATTCACTTGCTCCTCTTTCATGTTCATTCTGGAACAGATTCCCAAAGTCTATCATCGATGGTATACAGTAAGTTCCTGTAAAACGCGTTGCTTGAGTTACACGACCAGGCATTTATCCAAAAGTATCTGCGAGCAACATCCAACCTGAACCAACTGTGCGGTCACCATGAAAAGTAGCTGCGCAACTGTGGCAACTATTTTCGATTCGCGCCATACCGTCGGCTTGATCTCTTTTTTACTCCAATCTACCGAGGTAATGGAAGTCAGTCAAAATTAGTAAGGTGCCCAATTTCAGTCCTAACTAATGCGATCGGAACAGGATTGAATAACTCACCCTTATGCGCATGGAAGAGATTCCTCCAGGTCTTCCGATTACCATGACCCACCAGCCACAACGTGCTTAATCATAGTGCCACAGTTCCGATTGGATCATAACTGTCACGTAAGTATGTTGAAGCACTGCCTCCAATCGCATCTGTGATGCGCCTTATTTTAACTGAAGGTGCCACTTGTTTTGTTTGTTTCGCATTGATAAAAATATTTCATATGAACATTATGTATTTGGCCTGGTAGTGAGTAACCGGAGACAGGCTTGCTGGCTACATTGTGGCTATGGTGGCTACCTTGTGGAATTTTTCTGGATAATAGTTATTCTTCCTGAACAGTGATACGCTCGACCATTTACTACCACTTCAGATAGCTGCCAGCTTGTTGTATGCTGTGTGCTTCTGATACACCAACCAGTCATCCATCAGTTCTTTTCCAGCTGTTGGTTTCTGGTTGCTTGCTTGGTCAATTCGTCTCTTGGCAGTCATCCTAGTGTATAAGAAGTTTTCTTATCGAACTGGTCCTTATATGACCTAATTTGTACAAAAGTAGCTCCATAGTTCTGTAAAATGGTAGTCGATTTTTAATCAGGCTTGGTCCGCTGAATCAGTGATAATTTGTTAGAGTAGAGCAACAGCGTGAACGTGATAAATAATCGAGTAGTCGTCATCATCAATATAGTGTGTGTGTATTCTTCACTGAGGCACTAATCACTACACGAAACATTACTGCAAAACCATCTTTTTTCGAAGGAACCGATTGAAAAACTATGAAATTACGTCTGTGGTCATCTGTGAGTAATGTTCAGGTCACACAATCGGCTTTGTCAGATAGTCGTGCTTAATAACACCGCCACCGAGCATACGGGGTGCGGCTAGATGGTCGGAGGGTTCAAACCAAGGTCGAACTGCTTCTGCTGGACCTGTCCGAACAAGCAAACCAGCAGGCGTGGAGGATAGGTTTATTAGTACATTTCATTATGGATGTATTGTAAGACTGAACTTGCAGTTGTCCATTTATCACTCTCGAAATAGATGTCTTTTACTTTGTATAAACCCATGAGTGCATACATGTGGAAGATAGAATGTACAAAGTTAGATACAAACTTTGTTCATACGATGCCCCCGTTATCTCAAAAAGGAATTAACTTGTGTTGAGCTAATTTTAAAGACAGACAGAAAATGAGTGGTGTTGAATAAAAAGCAATGTATAACAAATCATTGGTACATCGTGGTGCTATTAACCACCCTTCACACATTCTGAAATATCATGTAAGTTGTACACGGCAGTGCATTGTGGGGGCGGTTAAAGAAGGTAGCAAATCAGTCTATGGTGTAGATGCGTTTTGAATTTCAAGTTTTAAAACCGGACTTTCAAAACAACCTGTTTATTAGGCGGGAACCGCTTGTATTTCAGCAATTCATTCCGACAAAGACAGCTTGTAACTGTAAGGTAGAATACATGCAGGTCGTCCAAAGAACAGTGACCTCGTACACATTCGGCCGTGCTTAATAAAGAAAGGCCATTTGGTTGATCTTGCGGTAAGTACAACTGTTGTCGAATGTTTCTTCGATTCTTCCTCTGGTTTTTGTCCATCATTGAATAAAAGACGGTAGAGCAACAAGGTGAAAGTGTGAAATTTCCAAGCTAATGGCGTACATTCCTAGCTAGGCTGGTAGAGGGACTGGAGCATTTGGGCATGCGGTTTCTGTCCGGCTAAAACCATAGTTTACTATCACTACTCTGTCTGGGCAACAGACTAAGTATAATTGTTTTTGCTTGATGAAATACTTTATGTATGAGATATATTATAGGTAAATGGGACACCAATTTTTTCGGTTTCTAGGGTTGAACACAACTAAGAAGATAGTGTTTTGGAACTGTCGGGCGTAATATACTGCATTATTCTTTGAGTAAAATCTGCTGTATTTATTCAATCATGCCGTTCGAAACTTCGGTGGAACCGTGGAAATCTTTTGTAAAAATCCTGCGAACACTCTGATTTCTTGAGTTCGACTTGAGTCTCTCTGAATTTACTATCAGACCTTACTTTTGGTAACCTTATTTGCGTAGCACTAGTTAGTAAAACGTCCGTCAAATAATGGTTTATGAATAGGTATACTGCGAGAGACTTCATACACTTGGAATTGCTTATGAGACTCAAAAGCGATGCACGTAAGCTGATTTTTGTTCGTCCGGTTTCGTTCAGATATACGCAACAAAAATATTAATTCCGAGTATCTTCAGCAAAGTGGAGGGTTATTCCAGGTGTGGTTATGAAAGATGCTGATAGATGTATTCACTATATAACTGCCGTACTAGTTCCATGGTCTCACAAACAATTTCTCTAAATTTTACTTCCTAGTCAGTACAGAACCATATGACCACATATAATTGTATTCGACCATTTTTAACGCAACCTGATCCAATGTATAGCAACAAAAACTTACCAGCAAAAAAAATGTAGTCATCAAGTTAATCTTCTTCATTTCAGACGCATTACCCATAAGGCTTTTGAATATTTGTTGTTCTGAGTTTGTTATTGCAAGACGATTAGAACCCGGTACCAGGCAACAATACCTTGAAAAGAGCATATGTAGAGTAACATGTGTAAGGAATAGATATCAAGCAGAACACAAAAAGTAAGCGATTATTGCCTACAATAAGGAGCAATAGTCCAGTCGATGTCAGTTCACACAATGTAGGTAATCCATAAGTTATCTCGACTGACCTGATGACTAACTGAACTCCTGGAAAAAGGAGCTGTTGTGAAACGGGTTCACATAGTGTTAGTATTGGTTGCTTGTAAATCTCCGATTTTGTTAGTCAACGTGCTTAAAGTTTTTTTCCAACCGGGTATTTAAGAGCACGCAACATAACTTTGAGTTATACAGCCCGAGTTTTGCTTAAATGATTGTCAATGTTAAACTCAAGCCAACCGTACAAGTGCACGATGACTGTCTATGAAACCATGATTTACATGGAAATACTAGCACAACATCTGTGTTCCTTTCCACTGCGAACTACGATAGTTCATACCGTCTCGTTATGCGTTATTTGTTATCGATTGTTGTCTGATGTTCAAAAGTCGATGCGTAACTCCATCAACACCGATCGTCCAACCATCGTGTTTCGCTGCTAAGTCGAATCTTATGGAAGAAGCTGGGGGGTTCCGATTAAGGAGACTAACTTCTGGTGTATCTACCAGCTGTTGCAAAAAAGAAAATCAAGAGAAATTACTGGTAGCTAGCTTGAAATGACTTTATAATTTCTGGACGCTCCAGTGATGAGTTTATGGTGCAGTGTACAAGGTAGAAGACCAAGACCTGACGGTACTCTCAAAAATAAACCGCAAACTTCACGCAAAACTTATTCCGCAGCTGTCTACATGATAAAGTTGAATAACCATTCGTAATCTGGAATTTTTGCAATTGAGACAGTACTGACGGCAATGCAAGTCGGATAATTTACTACTGAATAGCATTTAGCGCTTAACTCATCTATCTCATAATAAACATGAAAATGGAGTTTACTGTATCATATACAAGTTATGACATGACACTTGTGTTGCATACTGTCTAGCGGTTCTAAAATGTAATACGGCAGGAACTGCAAAGGAAACATTCTGCGCATTTCCCTAGAGTCAGCTAGACCTGCTAATTAATTGTAGAGAAGCGAAACCTTTATTTTAGTTTCAAGTTAAGATTCACCAAACAAATGATCAGTTGAAGAAGAAACATGTTAACTATTCAAACTTGCGTTGGTGATCGCCATATTGCCATTTATCTTTTTAAAGTTGTCTGGCAGTACAACGTTTTCCAAGCTAAATTTTCTCCGTGGTTATGACTAGTACAGGTAAAACAGTGGGTGTAATCCAGCATGTTTACATGCTTGAATAGACACAACCAGAGACGGACAGACACAAAACAATCAGTGATGGTCAATCCCAGCGACCTTGAAAATCGTTCACAACCAATAGTAGCATACGGTTAACGTAGACCAAATAACCTTCTGGAAAATATATTTTCAACAACGAAAAAATGTAATGCAAAACCCACAAACTAGTTTGTGGCTATAACCTACCGAAGCTATTTGGCTCATGCACATATGACTTTTCCCGCTGAGAAGACTAGTGTGAAACGTCGTCCCTTTGGGTGTATTGTCGCCAGCTTAGAATAACTTAGGAATAACCTGCTCCTCCTCGAAAATAAGCCATCAAGAAGAAACACTGCAAAGGTTTTAGACTAGTTATTTAACTAAAAAAACTGTCTTCCGAAAAACACCTTGGTTTGAAATGTTCCTAGTCTAACGCTCAGGAAAGACCGATGCGGCAGCTTTGTTGCACTAAACACGTCGCACTGACTGAAGAACAACCTATAACACCTATTGTGCACAATCTGATCAGTATCTATGAGATGCCGGCTGACATATTACTGTTTCATCAAACTGGGGGATTTTTGCAGTTGAGAGTTAGGCGCTTACAATTATATTGACTTGCATATTATGTGCATCACAGCCCTGTAAACAATGGTGTGATAGATTTAGGGCGGGTCAGGTCACCATATTACTCTGAGAACTGTTGGTAGTCATCGTCAAATTTCGTGGGGGAAATAAAAGCATATGGAAATCGGGCACGGACACCGTGCAAAAGTAATCACTCCAGGAACCTGGGAGTGCCAGCAAACCAACTGGATAAAATTCCAAAGTATATCACCCTCTTCAAGTTGCATTTCATAATTTGCTCTTGAGTTCAGGAAAACCAGTAATTGTAGTGTAACCCAAAAATCTTGTGTTTTATTAAGGACTTATTATTCGGCCGTTAGCTCTTGTATGAGGTTTTAGTTGACTTGACTTTATGCCAGTCCATGCATACTCATGTTTTTGCATAATAACCGCCGATGTTATAGCAACTAGTTTGCTTCCTATTTTGATCAGAGCCGCCTGCATATATTGGTGCTCCTCATCTGTCACCAATGCATAGTGGCTGCAGAGAGCTTCATTACACAGAGAGATTATGCTTTTTTTCATTATATTGACCTACCTGCTGTCAAATAATCTAATTTTTCGGCAAAAGGATGTGTCTAAACGTAATCATGCGTTTGCGATTGACCGATGGAATATCATGATGATGACGTTTTTGTAATCCCACGTGTTTAAAATACTGGTGCGAGGGTCTGATTTTATCTCAAGCAGAGTACTTACATTTGATACTTGATAGTGCATGACGAAGAGATTTATTTTCCAAGAACAACACTGTGTCATCAGGCCCGCTTAGTCTAAATACTCACTACAGACTTACACAAGTGAAACAAATACCGTCAAAAGGTTCCTGATATTTTCTGTCGGACAGTGGAAATTCTATATTCTTTTCACAAATATGTGAAGCATTAGTGTGTTTCCGACAAAAAACAATTTTCTTTAATTGTCCAAGGCAAAACCAAATTTCGGTGTGATAAGTCGTCAGAGGGTTGGTGAGCAGAACTACATAACTGTCTGATCACAATGGTCGCAGAAATGCATAATTACTTGAGTTGTTCGGGAAGAATGGGGCTGTCCAGCGAGATAAGACATGAAGTACGAATAACTGTCGAACTCTGATTGTGTTGCTCCTGTGTGTAATGAGTTTGGACTAGAAAGGTTCCTTGATTGGAGAAGCTTCAGCCAGTCAGTGTTAACGCACAAGTTGCTACAGACCAAATTATAATCAAACTGGCGCCAACCAATCATAGAGGGCGATCAGCTGCTGTTGAATACATATCTGTTTCGAACATTTGAGGTGCCAGATGCAAGGTCGTGGAACAACACAGTAACACGCTGGCTAAACAAAATGCAAGAACGCTTGCTGCTTAATGGCAATTGTGAATACTGTTGTTGCTGTACGAAAAGGTGCTGTTTTTCCAGATGACTGGGACTGCTCAATTTCGCTACGACTTCTGTTCTGATTTTCTCTCGGTTGGGTAGCTCAGTACGCTGCACTGCGCACATGGATTCGTTTCCTGTTATCAGTGATTGCAATGAATGGCTTTAAACGAATGCTAGTCATTGGTTTACAGTTTTATTAAGTAGTACGAAGTGTCCGCACTTTTTTCAAATAACTAGGTATAATAGTCTCTATAGGCTCGGAGAAACATTGGCATTGTGGGCATCAGTAATCCACTTTGGACGTGTGGATCTGTTTTCTTTTACAGAATTGACGAGTTGGTTTATAGTTAATGAATGTTGTTGTATTGACTCTTTCAGAAGAGCTGTTGACATACCTTCTGACAATTGTAAACCTATACAAGATGACATTTGAAACAAGAAATAAGGATTGTATAGAACAATGTTGTAGCCTGTAACCAAATCAGCTCAAAAGTAAAATGATGTAGTTAGTTGCAACCTCAAATTAAACAAAAGAACACGAAATCCCACCTTATCTGAATGGTATGTACATTGGCTTGTACGTTGATTATAATGAAGTTAGTATGCATATTTTTCCACGAGACATGAATAAATCACAAACTGTTCAAATTAGTCAGCAGTCATGACATGTAATTCACTTTCACAATAACTGGTTTCTTCAACTATGCACCTGATGCGTAGGTTCAACTAGCAACTCTGAGGTCAGTTTTTGTCTTTTGAACTGAATTCAATGTAACTTAAATCTATCATCGTGAGTGCATGTTTCACGAATTAACGCTTTTTACCTTCATCGTATCGAGCGGATACGAAACATCTACTTGTGGATGCTCATTACAGTGAAGACATTTATTCTATTTTGATATCAGTCTTGCGAAAAAGTTAGAAGAATTTATTGGACAAAATTGGTTTTGTTGCAAAAATGGTAGATCGTATGTATGATAAGACGAAAAGACTAAGAGTGGCACTTTAGTGCACGCCGCACTAAGTCGTTTTCCCCAGGTACGAATTAATCAGACGCGAAATACAAAAGGCCGTTGAGAGAAGAGACCGAATATTTATTACAGGAAATATGCAGATGGTCTCTTATTGCGCTAGAAATAGCACCGACACGTAAGTTAGTTAGAGAGGCTACAGACCGGTCGTCGACGAGCGATTAAACCGGAAGTGTGTGTGACACGTGTGCGTTCGGGTTCGCGCCGTAGTCACATGGCATGCAGACAAACAATCGGACAACATGCATCATGCGAACTTTTTAGTGGCCTAGGTACAATATGTAACTATGAGTTATGGAACTATTTTACACATCATACCGCAGGCAGGCCGGTGAAATCTCCCGGTCGCAACAGCACTATACTAGTATGTGTTAAATGTCTCAAATACGTTAAATCGACGGAGACAGATCGATTCTATCATTGTTGTTAGAGGTGAACTTATTTGTCGAACAGAAACTGACGTTCCATTGAATACCACTTGGGATGATATTGAGTATGAGCAAATCTCTGTGTCGTGCGGTTATGCAGTGGCAAGTAGACAGTACGATAAGAATATAAAAAAAAAACACTGTTTGAAAGGTACGTTTCAATCCATGGACTCAACAGCATAACCTAACGAAACAAACAAGAG
Source organism: Paragonimus heterotremus (assembly GCA_013368495.1). Lineage (NCBI taxonomy): Eukaryota > Metazoa > Platyhelminthes > Trematoda > Plagiorchiida > Troglotrematidae > Paragonimus > Paragonimus heterotremus. Next base: position 1,568 of record LUCH01001190.1, on the reverse strand, counting down.
CCTGTTATCATCTGTGAAATCAATGTTTCTTACAGTATTTTCTGTTATCAAACCCATTAAATTGCTTTCCAATTACATTGGAAATCACCAGATTATGACTGACTTGTCTGTAAATAACTGTGATGAGTTACTGGCGTTCTTCTCAGGCACCATTCATTATCAGTTCAATGGTGAACTTTATCGCCATATTGATGAAATTATTATGGATTCCCCATTGGACTCAGTGCATGTTGACATGTGTAAGGGCAAACTTGGAAGTAACAAGTTAAATTAACTCATACGCGTCATAAGTCTTTATCGAAGATGTGAAGTGGAGGCGGAATTAAGAAACTTACCAAGACTGTCTTAACTTAGGCTTTTTCTGAACAGTTCAGCGGTGGTGGTAGAAAGAAGGGACAACCAGAATCGTTTGATGGACACCGCTGCTAAGATGAAACGTCCACTTATCATTGCAATAAGGGATGCAACCGCGGAGCCAACACCCATCAAAAGCTAATATCCTGAAAGCGATCTATCGTGATGCAATTTCTAATGTGAAAGTTTGCTTGAATCCATCTGAACGACAACACATCTGACACTAATACCCAATTCGTTGTCTAGTCTTTTAAATAGTCCTGTGGTTTACCACATACTCACTGCGTTTCTAGTTGTTCAGCAGAAAGAAAGATTAATGTCCCGCCCGACTTCATTCTGAAGCAATAACGAATATCGATTCATTAATCTCGATTCACTTGGCCGACTGTAATTGACACACAGACAACAAGGATTTCCACACTGTCTGCTGGGGCCTTAACATTCTTTCACGAAATATCTCATCCTGGTGACAACGAAGATGGTCGCAATACCCTCACCTTCGTCCGATTTATGCCTTCAGAAACAGTTTATTCAAACTCTCGGACCAATTCCGTCCCTTGGTAAAGGTGTGTTTCACATTCGTGGATATCAGTGGCCTTAGAGGACGAAAGAAGCCCTCGAGCGTGATTTGATTAGAGAGGTTTGAGTGCACTCTCTCTGGTAACCTAATACACACAGATCAACAAGTGAAGTGTGATCAAAAACTTTGTTTATTTGCATTGCATGGCGGCAATTGTCGGGACATGTTTCGCAACACTTCCAACCCACGCTGAAACGTGTTCGCCTCCCGATGCCCAACCGTCTTTGCAGTTTGTCCGTGTACGTGGTCTCGCACCCATGATGACACAGTAAGGTTGGGTGTGCAAGGGTAATGGCACATTCAATACATGGTTCGGCACCTGGTTGATTATAAAAAGAACTGTAACGGAGACCGCTTAGAATGTTCGGTCAACTGCTGGCCGAAGTATTCGACTGAATTGTTCCATCACACCACGTCTACCTGTAAGTTAAAGTTCTGCTTATATCTGCTCGGTTTTTGTGTTGAATCATGCATGCTGATAAACAGTTGCTCGTGACATACTTATGCAGAACAAAGGACGGCTTCATGTGTACTTCCTGGTGCAAAAGTCTTCAACTAAACTATAAAGTCAATGTTAAATCGCCAGAAGAAACGAATTATGCGTTCAGGTATTCTAGTCTTACGCACGGTCTGG
>LUCH01001189.1:65575-128074 GCA_013368495.1 Paragonimus heterotremus | reverse complement strand
TAGACTGAACTACGTATGAATACATCATTGGTTGCGATTTAACTCTGAGTCCTGAATATAGCTTCGACCTGACAGAACCACAATCGGGGATTAGGAATACAAAAACTGGGTAGTCCAATAGTATTGGATGCTTCTGTGAAATCACTGTCAGTCTCAACATTGCACTGAGACATGTAAAAATAATAAAATATCAAAAATAAGGTAGGTAAAAGAAACTGTCACGTTGGGTTCACCAATTTGTAGGGGAACAGATGTGTGAACTACAATAATTCTCGATACAACAATAACGAGTGAAGTCAAGGGCTGGCTTTTTTTATTGTTTGCATTGAAGTCAAACAAAAATGTACAATGTAGTTTGATACAGCAGTTACGCGATGTCGGCAAAATGAAGTACAAAATAATGAAAATTCTACAGGTTAACGCGCATAAAATCTGTAATTAATCCATTGTCCTGTGAGAATGTTGGAGTGACCCCTGAATGTCCCTAGTGAGCATACAATTCTGGAATGTGATTGTTTTACAAAAGGAGTACTGTGTATAACTTAATGTTTTGACATATGAAAAAATAGAAAATAAAAGTTCACAGACTGTCGTTTTCAGGGTTGTTGACACCGGAAGTAATTAGTTTTCCATGTCATCCTCCGTGCCCTTCGCATGCCTTCTGCATCCAACATTGATCTTTCCCCTTGACAAGCGTGTGTGGTGAGTCGGGATACTGATTGCGCATGATCACATTTCATGGGAAATAATCATGCATTACTTGACTTGCTTCCGGATAATGATAACTGCTAGGAGTGTTGACCTCAAGCAGCATGTTACTGACACCCCTCCAATTGGTGATGTTGACCAACCCAGCGGTTGTGAGCGTTCCTGGTATATTGCGAGTGCAAGTCTCAAGAGGATCCCCAATGGGTTTTAATCAGTTTGTCTGTATGTATGTAACGAACGAAGTGATAACTTTTCAAGATGTGCGGCAACGCAGTGTTCACCAGCTTTGCATTGGGCAACTATAGGTCTTCCACGTTAGCCATAGGAACTAAACGGAGTAATCCGTGGAGTCTTCTGACCGCGGAAGTAACTGGTGTCTGAGTGCACTGATGTCCTATTTTAACCCGTAAACTTCCTCAGGAATTCTACCAAGGACACTGCAAGTGACATAAGTTTTTCATGTCATGATTAGGAGTAATCTATGTCCAAAACCCCGTTTGAATCGGTGCCTACATTTAGAAAGTTCGTGAACTTCTCTCGGCTCCTTGAGAATGAATTGAAATTATGATGTACGTAACTGCTCTCAGCATTACTCACCTGCATACAATTTGAGCAAATGTATGTGAGAAGTATTTTATGGCGGGCTTTTGTCGCTGGAATATGTACTCATGTAGTCCACAGGTGGTGGTGGCGGGAAGCAAGTGACATGAGTATCGTACATCTTTCTCTACTGCTGCATAGTTTGCTCATCAGTAAAATCGACTAACACGGTGGGTCTTTTAAGTGATTACGTTACAGCACGTGAACACTTACTTTTCTCTTTTTTCAACAACTCCCACGGATACCGCCGCTTCCAAAGATGGCAAATCGGAAAGCTCCTGCAGTTGGCTTTCATACTCGCTTATCGGCTGAAAATCGTTTCTGAATATTAAGTAAATATCAGTGTTTATTATTCGTAGTACGATGTACTTTCACGGTGTACAATTTCACGGTGTAAAAGATGATGGAGTCGGCATCTCAACCAAGATCAATTTGTGCTGCCTGCACCCCCATCCTTGCAACAGACCAGTGGATTTACGGGTAAACAAGGATTTGTGAGTAATTCAGACATCGCCGGTTGAAAACCCAAAAATGTGACACATCCGTAGTATACATTTGCCGTTCGTACAATGTATGTATGAATATTACAAGAACAACAGGACTGCCTCAAAAGTTTATTGCATACAAAGTGGGGTAAATGATGAAACTATATTTCCGAATAAAACGGGTGCATTTACACTGAACGTCTACTGTTGTCCTCCACAAGGTAGACGACTGCATACGAAAACAGTGGACGATGCATAGGTCTGCGGAAGGGGTGCATTCACCAGAAAGCGACTGTTTGTTGGCAACGCCTAGTCAAAACGCGGCTTTCATGGTTAAGTTCATTGATAGTTGGAGTGCCGCCGTTAATTATGTGACTATTCCCCGACTCGTCACTGAAGAATGTTCCATAAACAATGTTGCCGTTTTTCATCTGTGACAGCGTCAGCTGACAAGCAGACGACACGTCATCCTACATCTGGATTTTGCTGCCGTCATCGTATACCTTTTCTGTACATCCCGGAACAGTTTTGCAGTGAGAAAAATTGGTGAGTATAATGAACATTTCAACGTTGACGAGTATGCTTCAAATGAGAGTGCGGAAAAAGTATCCGTCGAACTACGGATGTATTGCTGTCTATTAAGATCATAAACTACAGAACCTGACGTCATCACATAACTAATTCATACATTAAAAATCAATTCACTCTTACCCTAGAGAGGAGTGAACAGATCAGCCGTCTTAAACAGTATTCACTGTATACAGGACAGATAATATCGCGGTAGTTTGTTGCTGCACGGTACGTACATGCAGATAGAAAGGTACAAGAAAATATTCGCACTTCTTCGCGTCTAGTACGTCCCTCAGAACAACGGATTAAATGAAACTTGTTAGCTTTCCATCGGTCAACGTTGTCTAACCACCTGTATTTTTCGGAAAGTCGCAAATCAAAGTTTACATATTAACTGGAGGCGATCGTTTATCTGTCTTTTAGTTGTTTCAGGCAGTCTGACGTTTTGCATAGTCGAGTCGCGATGCCAAAAGTGAGCAGTCTCTTAATTACTCCAGGACGGATCATGTGCATATGGTCTAGGAAAATTGTTCCAATCATATCCATCTTGGAAACCTCTAAGAACAATACACCAGTATGGTGTCCCTACTGTACACGTGAACGAAAGTTAAGGTCCCTTCTAGAGAGAAGGTCGTTATCCAGAAACACAACACGTCCATCAGAATAGAAACCGTTTACATTGCACTTCTCACACAAACAGTAGCCCAAGTGCTGCTCCCCTTGCCGAATAAAACCACGTACAAGCGCATCGGTGATCAAACAATCAGACTATACACGGTAAGTATTTTGGTTGGCCCTGGAAACCATATCTTTCAGGTTACATCAATTTGTGGATGAAGTCCCGGAAATTGTCAAAGGCGTTCTCCGATTTTGACCGACTGCAGAATAGACCCAGAATAAAAACGAGTGTCGAGGGCGTTGTCAATCGACCGAGAATGTGATTTCAATTAAAACACTACTGAGGAAGGCCACCCGCGGTGGCTGAAACGTAGAGTATTACAACTTGCTCGTAACGTTGTGTTATTCTCAATCCATTTATGAGACAGCAGTTCCTTCAATAGTGCATGTGTATATAATGATTAACACGTTTAATTAGCGTCTGGTTTCAGTTTACGTTTACGTCCGCCATCGTTGTCTCGTGCATTATGAAGCCATCTTTCTATTTTACATTCCACCTCCTTCTTTGTGGAGCTGACAAAACGAAAGTCTAGTTTGGCTTATGAGAGTGAATAGTGTGAATCCGAAACAGATTCAAACCTCCAACAACTTTCAGGACTTTTCGTTTGCTGTTCCAATATTTTCTGTAAACCCCATTCTGTACACGCCAACCACAAATTCCCCTGAAACAAAAGGCTTGATAACCTTGCAAAAGATTGGTCACAACTGCGTATAAGAAGAATTGTACAGTTGCATGTCGTCAGTGTTTAAGTGCAGTGACAGTTCCTCGCGAGCACTTTCAGGATGCCGGCAGAGGACAAGATACAAACCCTGGACGAAACCGAAACGGACATAAACTCCACCTCCTATGACAAATTTATCACTTGTACTCGGAGTGACCATTACTGTTCGAGAGTCGTTGGGTAACTGGGGGTATTAATATTTCAAGGGTTTCAGTTTTATTCACTGGTCTTCTAGTAATATATTTCTTTGAAGGAACCAGCCAATAATGTTCTACAGAATTGTACATTCATAAGAGGTTGAAAGAGAACACGATTCTCTTTCTGGGAAGTTTTTCAACAATGACCTACTCACTGCCTTCACATGCGTGACTTTCTGTTGCTCTGGAAGGGAGCTCGTCGGTGTACGCAGTTAGTGTACTGTTAATGTTTGATACCACCAATTTTAGAAGTGGTTGTTCTAACATACCAAGTTGGCAAGTTAGAATCGAACCAAGAGGCGCAACATTTAATTTAGCCACCTGTGGACAGCCGTTTTTGTAATCCCACCTTGACGCTTCTTCAAACCCAATGCACTTATTAAGCTGCACTGAACTCTTCTACCTGCGGGAAACAGTTGACAGCGAGTGTCGATCTTTCATGTACTCATTAGACAAAATCAGGTTTAAGCAGTAAATAAATAACACCACAAAGTGCCCACGATAATCTACGGGAAACAAATGACAACAAATGCAAAACACGCATGTCTGAAAAGGTGATATATTAGAGCAAAACGAGGATATCAAATTGTTTAATACGTGGAGACTGCCATTAACACAAGAAGTGAAGAAATCGCAAGAAATATACAACGACGAATAATGCCATGTATTTGCAATGGTGAAGCCATTCTTATACATTATTCCGCTTTGCCCCCTAAATGCTTCATTTTCCTCCACTCCGAAAAAGAGCTACGTTATTCTTCGGCTGTTGTACAGATGCAACAAGGCGTTCATTGGATGCACGGTATAGAGTGCAACTTGTGCAAAGTGGAGAATTGCTTTCGTCTTCATTTGGTAACCGTGTAAGTAAAGCAAGCAGTTACATTTTCCGTAAATAGAATGGGGAAGGAACACTCGTAGTCATTCTACTCAATCCTACTACTTTCCTGATAAAGTTATCAAGGCCTTTCTTATGTGATATCGTTGTTACCTTATGTAATTACGATGACAGACAACAAAAGTTTACTGAGAATATGGGTAATGCAAATAAAGTCTTTGGTTTACTCCACTAGTGTTGTTTTTTACGTTTCTGTCTTAAGACAATTGCGTTTGCGAACTTATACGTGTGAATGACTGAGTTTATTATAGTCTTGAGGGCTGTATGCTCTTTCAATCCTTCGTAAAAGATATATTTATCCATTAGTGATATCGTTGAGACTAAAAGTTCGGGCAAACTTCCAGTAAGACGATTTTTACTACAAACGACAAAACCATACTATCACATTCATGAGGAAACCTTCTGAATCTGCTTCAGGAAGTGAGACACTGGAAGCCACAAGAAGTTTATTCTATGACTGTTGTCTCACACTCATTTTTATCATATGATTGCAAACTGCGTATACGTTGTTGCTGACAACTTGGGCTCAGATATAGAGGACTTGTTGAATTAAGACAAATGTTTTTCCTCTTCTCAGTTTCTACATGACTGTTTGTAATGTAATGTTGCATTGTATTGTGTTGTATATTGTACTATGATTCGGAATTGACATAAATCGTTGGTGTGTTAATTTTGACAACCATTGAAATTAGTTAACAATTTAAATAACACTCATTAAACTTACCGAATTTGCAATCATAGGCACAACACAAAACTACAACTGTCGAAATACATTGTGATTTTTTTGAACAGTATGTTTAACTAAGTAGTAATTATAGGTCGGTTAAAGGTTTTATTGGTGGTTATGAACTTGACGGTTTTAAAGACTTAAACGCTTATTTTGCTTTCCATCTTTAAAATCTTATCAAAAAATGAAACAGCGGTGCCAAGAAATCTGTGAAGATTGAGAGTGAATTGAGTAGAATAAAGACAGAAAGTATAGCAGTTCCAGAAGGTGATAAGACATGAGAACACACAATGTGTACTGTTGAATTGCACGCCTCAGTTGTACAGGAAGTCTGAATAGTAAAACACAACGAAAAAAGAAAACGCGTGTCAGTTATGTTCATCAAAGAATCCGTTGTGTATTCAGTGACTCATTCTTTGTGAACTAAATTTGAAGATATACTTTAAAACGCTACTTTACACTGTTTTATATTATTTGCAGGACTTTGGCCTGGCTTTAATTTTTTTAAAATGCAGTTGGGTGAATTTTTGTTTGCTTAAGTTATCCCACTTTGCTGTCGTGGTGAGCGGTAACTCGAGCCACAGTACCATATGGTTAAGATCGTGGTATTTGTGAATGAACAAATGAACGAAAATTTGAGAATATAATTCAGAAGTGTTATCTTTTATAAAGTACATTTTCAGAATATTTCCCTATATTTCCTTGGGTGTATACTTCTGTGCAACACTAGAATATAACAATGTAGTGAGTGTCAGGCTGAACATAAAAAAATATTTTTGTGACAAAACAAATCCATATATGATCAACTTTGTCATTATGACTTAAGGTTTAAACAACATTGTTGCAAAATGGCAACACGTTTATTATAATCAGTTACACAGTTTAAAATAATAGGTAATCCTGAATACTGATTTAGTTTCTAAACAACTTGGATGACATTGGTAGGAAGTTATTCGGCATATGTAGTTACGTAGAATGGGATATATATTGTGCTCATATTACATGTATCATGGTGGTTAAGTTATACGGGTAATCGTGGATTATATCGTTTTAAGACGCCATAGTTTAAGGTAATGCAAATTAGTGCTACATTCAGAGGTCTGTAACCGAGTCAATCATAATTTTTCCCACCGTTTCGTTTACCATAAGGTATGATATACATTACAACTCCGGGCCTTTGCTTGAAAAGGTCCTCACTACTCTGTTCTAAAAATTCACAAACGTAATATAAACTACAATAAACAACATTACGTACTTAACAAACAACATTAGGATATGTGAGATTAATAATGCTTGGGTTAAGTCTGTTCATTTCTGTCATTAATTGTAACCGTAAATGCATAAGAAACTTTTTGTAGGTGAAAGATAATCCTATGTTGAGACAGTTGACGTATCTTGGTCTTTTTGTGTTCGTTTATAAAATCCAGATGTACCGATAAATTGTCGTTATGGTCTTTGTTAGATCAACTTACCTGTCCGGATAAAAAAATAGTTGTAGTATTTGCTAACTTTTATTGAAACTCAGTATGAAAGAAAAGTCCATATCGTACGTGTTTCGGTGGGTTGAGGCTAACGTCTTTATGTTCGAAAGTGATATGTCAGCTATTGGCATTCATCAGCAAGTAACAGTTCAATTGTTCGATAAACATTTTTATTAGTGATCATCACACTTGCATTGGTAATTTGTCACTAATCTCTGAGATTTGCTGTGACAGGTAATAACTGTTCGGTCCTGGAAGATTAGACAAAATAGTGTAAGTATGGACTGAACACTACTCGCAACTGCTTCTAACCTTCGCATTCCCATAAACATTCCAGTCAGCTTCCTTCAAATATACGCACCGTACTCGAGGTTAGCTTTTGCCGCAGCACATCAGCAGTGCATATTCTTTCACTTTCGCTGCGCTCTTGACATTACATTGTACACGGCCAACCTGGACATAGCTTAGACATAGTTATCTGAGTCCTTCTTAGACTGAATATCACATATTATATCAACGTCAGTTGACGACCTTACAAATAAGACTATTCTCCGAGTTGAAACTCGTTATAGGATATTTTGATTACTACTAGTAATTACAGCAGTGCCAATTATGGAAGCGTTCTCTACTTCCAAGAGAACGATATACATATGAAGAGCGTTCCTTATCAGTAATCCTTAATCTAGGGAAATACGAATAACAGACTATAATCAGAAAGGTTCTGTGAACTCCAAGTTACACGTCTCTAGAAGATAGGAAACCAAGAAGAGGTGTGTTCTGTCTCCAGTTCCGCTGCATGTAGATAGACGGACAGAAACCAAACTTTGAGTGTGTCACAAATTTGTGATTGTTTTCAATGAAGTTTCATCTATTGAGAATATTTTACTAAAAATGATTAATTAATACGAAAGTTTGTGGATGCTTGTTCTTATCGACCGTGGTCGATAACGAAAAAAAAGCTGACGATTTCTTAAAAAGGATTTTTCAGCAAGCAATCATTTTGATAGACTCTCATCTGTGGCTAGTATGGTTAGACAAAAATAAGGTAACAAAAATGTACGATTCACAGTTTACCTCGGGTCATGCCGTTGCAAAAGATCAAGTACAACAAGTTGTCGTTAATCGAGGGGACCACAAGCCGAAAGTCATTTTGAGCGACTTTATTGGATACATTTCGTTCAGCCGTTGACATTATCATGATCATGCATAGATACCCAAACTATGAAACATTTCGACTCCAACTACTGATCCACTCTCACAGATATTATTTATCTAAGACATCGTGCGTCAGTCCTCGACCTCAGCATAAGTGCTACGCTCATCATATTCCTTGATTAGGTTTAAACAGTTACTTTCCGGCTGTTACTTAATTTTTTAAAAATATAACTGTAACAGCCAAATAAGAAAATCTGCGAAAAATAATTTCATTTGCTGAAACTTCATTTTTCTAGACTACCGAAAGAGTTTTCAATTGCTTAGTGATTCTGTTGTGTGCTTATGGTCAGTGTCATCAATCAAATTTCGCAATGTAGCACGTGGTAGTATCACTCAAGATAGAAGCGTTCTCGGGATACACAAAGCTGCCATCACAAAGCTTCTACTGAAAGTACAACATATGTTCATAATGAAATGCAGTAGTATCTGTCACAGTAAATATTCGTTTTACAAATCAACTTAATAAGCCCGGGTATGTATTTCGTGAATAAATTGCGCAATCTCCAAGACGGCCGTCTGCTGTTAACTAATCTTGCAACTTCCTTGGGGACAATCGTAACCGTCAAAAGCGGGCATGCACTGGATGAGGAAGGATTTATACGAAACGTAAAACATGGAATCATTTTCAAAGGAATTCCCAAATGACAAGTAGTTTGGCAGATTTGATAATTTAGAAGAGACTCAACTGCAAAAATTCTGGACTTTGGCTAGATTCGAACCACTGACAGAAACAGCATGCCCAAACGCGGCAAACGCATTACCAGCTTAGCTACAAAAGCACGCAGTAAGCTCAGAAATTTCACATTTGGATCTAGTTACCTATCCATCTAACCCATCCCACCAACATATAAGACAACCCTTCAATCGTTCTTAGACTTTGTAAATTATGACAATATTGTTTTGCCTCATGTGCATGATGTTCCTGTACAATTGAATCATCAACAACCACTTCTCACCTTCAACGAATATTCGCTCAATTTAGTGTTACGGAGGTTTAGTGACAGACAACGGACCACAGTTCAGTTCAGTGGAATTCCGAGCATGTTGGATGAGCAACAGCATTCAACACGTATTGACGCCAGTTTATCGTCCACAATCTAATGAGATTTGTAGAACCGTTCAAGAGGACTTTACAGAAGCTGGAATGAGAAGGTGAAGTAGAGGAAATGGTTGATGTTTTCCTGAGGGTCTACCGTTCAACAGCTAACCCAGCGATACCGAAACAGCAGTCATCGGTTGAAGCACTTCTGGGACGATTGTTAAGAATTCCACTTGACTCTATATGACTGAAGATCAATCCAACGAAGAGAAATAGGCCAATAAAAGCGCAGTCCAGCAAGCTTCATGTAGCACGCTCCAGATATTTCCGACCGAGAGATGCAGTCTACGTGCGGAAGCAGAACACCAGATTCGACAGCGTACCTGTAACTCAGTAGGACACCAAAACGAATGTCATGTTAACCACAAATATGGCCAGTCTGACAAACAACCAATCAGAAAGCTGAAACCTACTGATCCAATTTGGATCAGTAGGTTTTCAATGGCTGGCAAAATAAATAAACAGGCGTTAGAATAAAAGTACATCGACCATTTGCAACAGTGAGAACGCGTCTCCAACGGAATCCGGCAAATGATCCAGTCGACTAACTGACCTAGCAGAATTTCTCGATCAGTCCACGCTGCAATCTAACTGTCGAATTAAGCTTCCCCACGAATAGACAGGTGAATAAAGAGCCGAATAAACCACAATTTCCACTACATTCATTCATGGATAGAAACACCTTCATTGGTAGAGACACCGATCAGACAAATTTACTCCCATTCACTAATGTATACAAACAAAGCTAGCACTCTGTAGATTACGGATTACCTTTTGACGGTAAAGTCAAAATCATATTCATCCGAGTTACACATCCTACGGTTTCAGTCTATCCTCCTTCTCATAAAACAGTGAAGGACATCATCAACCCAAGGAACAATAAAGCATAACTATTCAGAGTGATACAATAGAGATGAAGTCAGAATCAAATCCGGGGGTTTGTACTATTTAAGCAATAAAGATAATGTAAGTAGTAAATGTAATTTGGTCAGTTGTGTTAGGAGCGTCACAAAGCTTCTTCGAATCTTTGACTTGAGCGGGTTATATGAAAGGTTTCAACTAAGTTGTTTCTATCAGGTTACAGTAACCGTAGTTTTGAAGGCTGGAAGAACTTCTTCTGCTCTAGGGGATAAAGTATGGACCGAGCTAGCCAGAATATAGAATACGAACGTATTAAAGAAATTGAGACAATCGAACGAGTGAATGTGACGAAATTTACACTGGATAAAATACTAGTCGGATGGTTAGTACGCATTTACCGGGAACCTATAATTACCGCGATGTGTAGGAAACAAGTTCAACTGTTAACGTTGGACGAAGTCTCTAACATTTTTGAGGAGGCCGAATGATTAACCGTCTTGAAGTTTTCTTTTATACTTTGACATCCTAGACGGAAGAATAAGTCAACTTTTCTGCCAATAATCAATTGTTTGTTTGATCCCTTCTACTGCTCGTGCTCCTCATTTTGTTTAAAAACTCAGAGTAGAATACTTGAGAAGAACTTACTCCAGTTGCTTGAGAATTTTCTAAAGACACAACTCTGGGGGCAGCATATTCGTTTGCGATGTGACCATACAGTGTTGAAAGAGTCATCGCCAGGGTGTGGTGAACGTCAAATTATATAGAGTTTCACATTCCGGAGTTATCCAGTCTTGGTCACGGTATGACACAAAAGGATGTAAAGATCCCGGAGGAAGTCAGGACTAATCAGGATGGTTTGTCTGCCAGAGACATCAAATTCACGAATAAATCCAACAAAATGATGACTCGATTTAGTCGGTTATTATCACACTTTGTTTAAGCAAAATCGAAGAAAATAACATGAAAGGATAGACCTTAGATTTGACTTAGCATGCGACAGACGACCCGCAAGAAGTGCAAAATATTGGAGAGTCCATTTGTTGTTACTACAATAAATAAAATAATCTGGTCGTTCAGCCAGCAGTATCATAGCAACAAAAACAGGTACCACGAAAATATTGCTGAAAGATTAGAGGTCTTTGGATTTATACCGTCAATTGTTGAGGGTTACTGGACTGAGTTGTGACTAATGTGATGGACATGACTGGTTTGCTTTGTCTCTTTCTGTTATGCAAGTACGTTGTAGTAGACGTGTATTCAACGTTAATCTGTAGTCACCACGAATTCTCGGTGTAATCCCATCAGCTTTTAATGGTGTCACTGTTAGAGTCACCCAGGTTGACGAGTCAACAAGCGTTATAATCCCGTTATCACACATGGATTACAATTCTTTGCGCACAGGTTCTCGCAAACCAGATGAAAGGATTCGTTTCTTCAGGAAGTCTGGGTTCCCCGAAGCTCCAAGTTTTATCTTCGGTATTAGCACTCTCTTTGTGACCTTAGAACAGTCTATTATAAGTTGTCTAATGTCAACGTTGTTCACTGACGTCAGTAGCAAAACGTCAGAGTGTAGTCGTCGTAAAGCTTCAAGTCCAAGAATAGAAGGACCTGAGCTTGAAACTGAAAATTGACAATCAATAGGACTGGCATCGGGCAACTTCACCGATATGGTACAGCAGCCTACAAGAGACAATGCATGACCGGTGATACCACGAATGTTAACTTGTATGGGTTGCAGAACAGCATCAGAATAAAATACAGCCAGATCTAAATGTGAAATTATTGATTCAACGCTAGCGGTGTCAGAAATAAAATTGTGAATTTTGTCAGAAGCAGACACTAATGTTTTAAAAACATGAGAAGTGTCTTGGGGCAAAATAGATAAAGAAAGAACAGAAATGTCATCAGTTAATGGTTGAACATTTGAATTAGAATTTGTCGTTAAGTGACATAAACCTGTGGACTTACATACCGATTGAATATGACCCACTTTACCACAGCCGAAGCACTTTGCCTGTCTTTATGGACACGAATACCGGGAATGATTGCGTCCACAAGATGCGTATTTCCCAAATTGCTGTAGAACTGAGTTCACGTTACTCCCTTTAGAAAACTGGAAGAATGATCTTGGCGCATGGAAATTAGTACGTGGTTTGAATGTTTTATTTTGTTTTGGCCTTGGATTTTTGCTTTTAGAATAGTTGTACACAGTTACCTCAACTTAAAAAAGTGCATTGCTGGTCACAGTATGTACTTTATACATAATTCAAGAAAACTCGATCGAAAGGGTATGTAAACCATAAACCAGCAGTTTCTGTAGGTGACTATGCCAAGACGCCTATGACAGTCTAAAATACTCAGTCAGCGTGAATCAGATATGTAAATGGTGCGAAATTATTAAAGCAGCTCAGTATTTTGGATTAATTTTTTGGCACAGATTACGTAAAATTGGTTGAAAGCCGAACATCTATTCAGTCAGTCGCTCTTACCAAACGCAGCAAACTATCTAAATCTGTTCAGCCAAATGAGCACAATTTCATCAAACCGAACATGTTCTTCTACTCAGAAGGCTCTTAAATTGCCTGTTTGGGAAAAGCTTTACCACTGATTCTCAAACATGGACGCGAGTTTTCTGTATCGGTTCGTATCCAACTTTGTATTACCTGTCATACAATCAAACAAAGTAGTAAAAAATGTGCAAGTTGCTGTTAAACTCAACATGTCAAAGAAACATTGATATTCAGCAATCATCTCAGCGGTAAATATGGAAAAGCGATCGGACGTACTCAAAAAAGCAGCTAATCAGCAGAATGTGGTTTTCATCCTTCACAAGTTGATCGTAGTGAGTGAGCGATGCCAAGCGTTTGTTTACAGTTTTATGTCTAACACTGTCTTGGACGAACTCTTGCATCGTCACATGAACAATTCAGGGGATAATGATCAGACTACAGGGCTATAGGGTCTCATTTATGAATCAGTCTTAATTAAGGAGAAAGAACAGGAACACAACGTCTATGGATTATTTAACGAATACCCATTGAGATCGTGTAGAGTTTGATGTAATCACTGCAACTAAAAGCTTCCACGCTAAAAAGAAGCTCTTTTCCGACCTAGAACAAACTGCAACAGAGGGCTTGAAGGCAGGAGTTCATTAAATAGCTAACCGCAAATTAAATTCGAACAGGACGGAAAACTTATTCCCTAACCGAGCCAACACAATAAACCGATAGTCACAAGTGATAAAATGATCATTCCAATGGGTTTGTAACAAAAACTGTTCTAGAAACCACACTCCACTCATCTGAATAAAATAGCTTACCCGATAATCATTAGAGATCTTGTCTTAAGATCGTAGTCACACAAAATAATCAAATGGTTACCTAACTTCTTGAAACTTTTGTTGAGAACAAAAGACAACAAGGAAAGAAATTTACAATGAGGGGTCTAAAGATAAGTGGATTATGTGAGTATCCGTACAGAGCCTTATTAATTCACATTGTACGGAATGTTCCGGAAGTCATCAATATCGTAGACAACAATACATCAGTGGTTCATACAGATGCTTAACTGACATACAACCACTAAAAAAAGACCCTTTATGGGAACAGAGAAGAAAAAAGAAGGAGAGGGGAATGGAACTAACTAGTAAAAATAGTTACATTTATATTCAGACATACAACATCAAGATGCCTACACCCTGCAAACAAACAACCGAGCTGTAAGTGAAAGTAAGGCGTCATAAGCAAGACAGCTTCAATATGACTTTTATCACACCGCGTCATTAAGTGCACTCACTTTACAAACAACTCCTACAAACAACGACAACATTCACGCCACTGAGCTCAGTTAGCCGCCATCTTACCTAACGTCTCAAGCCACTGACTCTGCGAGTCGCAAGGTCTCCAGCCTGGGAGGCAAACCCGATCTACCGTGACCAACCCCTTCGTGAACGATTTCATTTGTCTACGTCAGGTCATCATCTGTCCACCTCGCACCTTGTGTCAGTCAGCCGCAGCGTCAGAAAACAACGCTCGATGTGGCAAACGACTAGCTGGCACCTTTACTACATGACCTAACTATCTACGTCTGTGCAAATATAGTGATTAAACAAAAGAACTCTTTTGACAATCATTGCCAGACATCCGCTTCTTAACCCCTTCGTTGTTCACTCGCTGGTACCACCCGATACAAGCGACTGAACGCAGACATCGGTGGTCAGATACCTGAAGACGGTTTACATCTTCTACCCTGAGCTGTCAGGTTTCGCTGCCGTAAAGTAGTACAGCCCTCACTGTTGTCTGATATATGCGACCCTTACGTTTCAGATAAATGTCTCTCTGTCGCCATACGTGCCTGAGCTCAGCAAACACTACTCTAGCTTTGGAGATACGCGCTCCTATTTCATTACCCACAACTCCGCCGCAGCCGATGATACAGCTTCCCAAGTATAGAAACCAGTTAACAACCTCGATGGCTTCATGATCTAATAATAAGTCTACGTAATCACAACCATCTTGCAGAAGCACTTTGCATTTTGAGGCTGCAGAGCGCATTTCGAAGTATTTAACAGAACGCGAAATAGCGCTTAGCCTTGTTTGTGTCACTTGAAGTCACATTAGTATATTTCACCAAAATGTAGCTATGATCATTTAGCTAATGGTGCAGTCATAGGTGAATCAGCAATCGTCATTCGAATAGTAAAACGAAAACATCCACTTATAAGTGTTGGCTTCATTATTCATCAAAATGTTCGCTAATGAGACCACATCACCTCCCCCAGATAGGGACAACCTATGTACAATGTCCCCGCTTGTCAGTGGAATGTAAACAGAACAATCGTTGCCTGTCAACTTGGTTACAACTGTCCGAAAATACTTCATTCACATTAATCCGTATTTTGCAATCCTGTAAACTAGCTACCGAAGTGACGCCAACAGCAAGATAGATGAACAGTCGTCCGTCATCTAGGTTGAGACTCGGCCTGACGGGACTGACATGCACGCAACGACATGAGTTTTATACGTAACAATAAAGCTGAGTAATGACGATGTTTACAACTCCTTGGTCATCCTCACGTTTGACCAGGAGTGTCTGTGTTAGTCGTTCGGTCGCGATCCCTCTCTGAACGTGTAAAACTTGCGTTGTCAACGACGAGCCGAACGGGTCAGTACTGTTTTTGAGTTTTGTTTTGACATAAGTGTGTTTTCGTACATAAAATTCGCCGCATCAGTTATTTCTGGATCCATAAGACGGTGCAGCACATGCTTGGACTCGGTGACATCAACGCGGTTTACTAGCCGTATACTTCTCGTAAGGAATGCCTTTCATTAGAGCAGTCCGGTGCATCAGAAGATACCTCAAGTGACATTTAAACATCCCGCATACTTTTGGTCAGAGCTTGATACTTTGGACCAGACAGGTAACTCCATAGATTAGCACAATGTCTGTCTCTTCGATGCAGTTGTCAACAGCCTTCTGAAGTGTGTGGTCAGTAGAAAATTTAACTGGACATATATGAATGACGGTTCAATCAACCAAAATTATCGTAAGACTGGAAGTCTCACACGAGGGTGAAAAAAGATACGATTGAAGCACAAAATAAGGATTAGAGAGGTTGGTGAAAAAGGTGACTTAATTAAATATTAATATCAAAGTGCTTCTTTGCCTCTAGGAATGTGGAGCAGTTTATACGTTTATTTGCCTTCAGGTTGAAGGTTCCCGCTCCTCCCCCCGAACAACACGGTAACTACAACTCGTCGAACAAGGCTTACAAATCAATCTGCTCTGTAAATCAACTCGTTACAGTCATCAACCGCTTCTTATGAACTTTTTGTGAAATGCTACTGGCGAACTACCGAGTTACGTGTGAACTTGATTGGTAGTATGAACAGCAGTTGCGTTAAAGCTCTTAAGCGAAACAGACCCTGTTTTTAAAGAAAATCAAGCGGTGACACCGAAATGTGAGTTATCTGATGATTGTTTAGGAGCCACTTTTGTTCATGCTTATCATTTGATATTTCAGAAAACTGATGCACACACTGAAAGTGTACAATCAAAAATTCCCTAAAGCTACACAAAACCATTGAAATTGTAGTCGAGAGATAATTGACCGTATGGTTGTGAGTGAACATGTATATTAAACGACCTTAGTTAATTCTGTCTTCTATAATCTGCATTTAGAATTATCCTGTAATTTAGAAAATCACCCCACTAAATCACTGTTTTAACCTGTTTACTGCTGTACACAAGACTGTGTACCGCATATTTTCTTTTATGCACGTTTAAACGAAAAGCCTTAACGAAGTGTACGGTTGTTTAAACGTTCGCTTTACGTCATTGTCGCGGAAAAATACTTTTGTAGTGAATGTCGAACTGAAAAACTTTATACAGTCTGTAAAATTCGTGCGTACGTCAGTACGAATCACATGAGATTATATCAGTCGATTGATAAATAAGAATATCGGCAAGCAGTAGGGGATTCTGGATTTTAGGAATTGAACGTCACTCACATCTGGTCGCAGCTGTTGCAATCATTCAGTCGCTATAGAAAAAAGCATTATACTCAGGTTTCAAACTTGTTTAAGCTCATCAGTCGTGCGTGTCTTTGTTACGGCCGGGAATAGAACGGCGTTTACGATTACATAAGGCAACTGTGTTAGCCGTTGAGCCACTGATCTCATACTAGGCATGACTGAATTATCGTGTGCGGGCGCACAAATACATTGGCTTGTGACATATGCACAGAGTGCCGGTGGCCTCGTATGGAAATCTTGTCTACCGTGTTAACTCTGATCGATGATCCCACAACTAAGGAGATCCGAAATCTCATATTACTTGCCACTACTCATGATAGCTTTCAACAAGCCAGTGCTAGTCATATGGTGATCGATTAGAGTCGACCGAACAATTACTATGCCATTTCTCGAGGCGGTCGGGCAATTTGAGTATTACTCACAAGCAAGGTTTGTAACTAGATGTATACATCAAAGCAAAATATAACAGTGAAGAACTCGTGACTGAAGCGAATAGAAAGTCTGAAATGATATTCGTATTGTTACATTCGGTTCCAGTTTTGTAATACTGCATGACTCGATCTTCGATTCTGGAATTTACTTTTGGGCCTTTATTTACAAACATCGTGCAATATTTCCAGCGTTAACCACTCTGATTACCGCAGCTTTAAGTTGAATGGTAACGTGGCAGTCAAGGAACGTTTGTAGCAGCAATATATGGATATAATTGGTAGACACATTAGTCAAGAAGCATTATTCCAGTTGGTTTACTGATTGCACTGATGGTGGTATGAAGGAATAAGTAATATGGCTGAAACTTTCTTCTTGTTAACAAGAATGAGTACATTGCTTGGAATTTGCCTGTGATCGATCGGGCGTTCACAATTTCAGAACAAGTCTTGAGCAGTCAATACTTTGTTTTGTTGGTAAATTTTCCTGTAACACTTCCTGTCCAAAGAGGCTTCTGTGTCAGAAGTAACACCTTACCAATAAACGAAATTGCTGACTGTTCGTAAGTTGTTCTGAATGCAAGGAGGATTACATAATGTAAGGCTATAGCAACTGCATCTAATCAGTCATATGAATTATTCTCTAATGGCTATTTCCAATTCTGTTTCCTTAAAGCTCATTTCATTGGTCGACCCAAATGATGATGTCGATTACGGCATTCGACCGAAACGGAATCGAAATCGCGAGTACACGTTCGATTATGCATTCGACGAGTGTTGCAGTCAAGTATGTGTTCTTTTCCGCATTCAATAACTCATTCGATATTTAGAGCCAGGTCTTCCAGTGCACAACTTTCAGTCTGATTGAACACGTGGCCAACGGTTACAATGCAACCGTGTTCGCAAGTGGAGCTACAGGTTTGTAAGGTTCTCAACAGACACAGTCCCGGTCTATTTTATTCGATTTTTTAAAATTAATTGGGTGCCACGCGGGTAATAAAAGGTTAGCTTAGTGAAGCATGACCACTGGCCGTATCCAGTATTTCTCAGTCCTTTCATTTCAGGCAGCCAATCTGAAAATATGTACCTTTTAGTGTACACCGTTTACTTTTAGAGCAAGACCTATAGTTATTCATCTGCATCAATTGATATAGTGAACGCGATTCAGGCTTCTAGCGGCAATTGAAGCTGACGAGAAAGTCACCACATTAAACAACTTCAATACTTCAGTACATCAGCCACTTATGGCCATATATGCAATTGCATAAATCTGTCACCTGTCCAAATGTCCACTATGAGTGAACACCACTTCAGGTGGGCAACCGAAATCGTATGCTGAGTCGGTGACTTCCGTGCGGATAAATCAGAACACTGGATTGCAGAACTGTTCATACATTCACTATTTACATCAAAATGATGAATGGTGTGCTACCTTGCTATTGCAGTTGTAGAACGTAGAAAAGGTAGCGACCAAGAACAGACATCATTGAATGAGGCGACTGATGTATAAAACAGCTTGATAGAACAAATTTACATACACATGGAACGGTCCGTTTCACAGTACCGCATAAAGATGACCGAAAATGTTGTTTTTGACGGTAGGTGAATTGAACCGGTGTTTACTTCTCCTAACCTTCAGTATTCGATGGAAAAAACTGTTTTTCTGTGTAAATCTTGTGAAAAACTATACGGGTAAAGCAAAGTTTCACTAACAACTCATACATTGCATTTCGACATGTTCATTTCTCACATCAAACTAACTAAGATGATTAAACGGTTTGTTACCCAAAAGTCGGTTGATGTTTGTTTACTCCTATCGAGTTTACGAAGAAAACAACAAAACTAGTTGTGACAGAGCTATAGAACAACCCCGTGGGTGCAAATAAGTTTCAACATTTCGCCACTTATTTACAGGGTGTACGAGTCAGTCATACGTTATGTGATTACGTACCATTCAGTGTTTCTATGGAGATTAAGATGTGGCCGCTGCTTCAATGAATTGATCGACAAGGGGCAAATTAAGAGTAGTCTTGGTGTCAAACGGAAAGAGTCAGGGAATGCAACACGTCACAGAATACAACTTTTAATCAGTTCGTGTAACAGGCTTTCCCTTCTGATCGAAAGCACTTACACATAAGGAAGATGGCTAGAAGACTTCGGAGCTCATGCCATGCAAGCAGCCTGTTTTGGAGGGGTCCATTTCCACGTGAAGACAATGAAAACGTTGGACTACTTTCATAATAAACCAGACTACAGAAACACAATCTTCTTACTCACGCTTGGTGGGACAAAAGTGTTTTCAGAGTTGGAAAGCCTGCTCATGCTAAACGCCTCAACAATGATCACATAAAAGACACCGCGAGAATATCCTTGGTAAAGTGGTGAACCCATCGTTTTGTATCCATGAATACTTTCAGCGTCCTGTAAAGTGGACGGAGACTCGCATTTTGTGGATATCTCAGTAGGTGTATATGAAATTGTTTTACGAAAAACATTAACCTAAATGGGTCCGTATGTGAAACAGACAATGATGAAGTGTGTTTTCGGCATGAAAACAGGTGACAAAGGCCCAAGGTTTAACAGTGTGAACACACTTTCAATAGCGAATCTGTGTGACTTGGGTGGTAGACATATACTATTTCGTATGTTAGCATACTGGGTAGGTTTTTATTGCTTTCCACCGAAGCATATGCATAGGGACTGTGAATTTTGGGCAAAAAACATCCCGAAGCAGGTTTCATCTCATCAGTAGGTGGCTAACCTGTACTTCTGATGTAAACCCTATCAAGAATCTGTGAGATTGCCTTTTCATACGAGTGTACATAGATAGAAACTAGGGTTTACTAGCAGACTTGGGGAACATCTCAAGGCTGTAATAGAATCAATATATCTCAACCCACCTTGATTTGTGTGCGATAAGTTTGTCGAAGTAAGTTCAACTATCTGCTGCGAACGACTTTGAGTCGATGTGATTGTAACGTTTGTCTC
Organism: Paragonimus heterotremus; assembly: GCA_013368495.1. Lineage (NCBI taxonomy): Eukaryota > Metazoa > Platyhelminthes > Trematoda > Plagiorchiida > Troglotrematidae > Paragonimus > Paragonimus heterotremus. The sequence goes on along the minus strand of LUCH01001189.1, from coordinate 107,887 downwards.
GGTTGTTTTTGATACGCTTTCTTAAACTTACTAAGAATAAACGGTTGATGGAGAATGCTGAATTGTAGTGGGGGATACTACTGTTAATTAGAAAAGAAATCTGGACATGCTGTGTTGTTTTATGACAGAATCTCATCGATACTATTGAGTGATTTAATTGTATCTTGAGGTATACACGAGAGTGTCATACAGGTATCCTGGTGGCTGATTAGAGAGATTACACCGCAATCGCTTCTACTTTTTACATTCCCAATATACCTGTAATCACATTGTGGTTTGTCTTAGTATCAGCGTCTCCGCAATCCAGTATGTTATAAAAAGGTTGGCAATTCTCCATTCTGGTTATCCATAATTCATTTTGTATGTCAACTGTCGTTTATTGAAACCATGACTCAGCCCATTTAGTCTATGGCCTCATGTTATTAAACTCTGAGGCAGCAGATATGTCCCGTTCAATGTCCAATGGCTTAATCCGATTTCAGGGGTTTACTGCAGTGTTGAATGATTCTCATCAAAAATACATTTTCCAAGTCACTAAGCTGTCTGAAGAGAGAGGAGTGCACGGCGCCTATGCCGTTTATCAGTCATAACTCAGCAGATGAGAGCAGGTAGCTTATCATACAGGCTCACACTATGACAGTCAGTTTCGAACTGTCCAATCAGAAGCTAGCTAGAATTTGAGCCACCCATATAAGGTAAATTTCCTGCAAATTCTCTCAACTTAATCCTGTGCCACCTGGTCACAAAGCCGATTAACACCTTATTAGTTCAATGAAAATTGGAAAAAATTGATGTTCTAGAGTTGAATAGAAAAATTATGTAAATTGATCGATTCCTCAAGATGAACATCTTCGGAGATTATTTCAGCGCCAAAATACGTTTCTTTTGGGAGTCTCGAGAACAGTCAAAAGTAGGATGAAGTAGTATATAAGAAAAAAGAAATCATATTTGCAGTTTTACTACGCCAAGGAGTTTCGGTGGTTAAGGATAAACTGATTGGAAAACATTATCAGTTCTACTCTTGTTCCGTTACACGCGCATTTCATATGACCACCACAGATGTCTGCTACATCGAACAAGAATGTTACGGTTTGTACTTCCGACTCAACGAAAGATAAGCACACATACTGACTGCGTACTTCCGTTAAGTGCAGTAAAACAACCAGAACGGTTGTCACGGTGACCACCTTACGTGAAAAGTTGCGGTAAACAATGTATGATCAAAACAGAAGGACGGCCAACCTCATTGAATTGAAGTACGACGCGAACGCTGCCCATCCTTCTGTAGTTTAGTAACCTAACCAAACTGAAAACAATTGATAGGTCTATTGTTCTGGTTTATCTTTTCAGTGATACACGCAACGGATATGTAAATGTTTTTCCCTGATTGGCTATATAACCAGTTTCAGAGGGGTCATTTGACCCTATTGTACTATTTACGTGAATATCAGTTGATGCGATCGCCTGAAATGGGTCACCTATTACGAGTTATTCTCTTTCCTTCTACCCACCACAGACTCAGCCTACTTTATCTATCAGATCATGCACTTTTACACCCACTAATATTTCGTCCCGACTTACTACACAGTTATTTAGAATATTTAAAATAATGAGTTCCCTTAATCCATTTAGTCAAAACGGAGAGCAGATAGATACTGCAAGATGGTAACATTTCGATTTACTCTTAATCGCCAACGTGAGACCAGCAAATTGTATACAAACTGCGTATAGCAACAACAAGTGAACTAACCAACCACATAGTTCTGATCTTTCACGTGCTAATAGTGCAAGCAATTGCACGACAAGCAGACTGATTGCGTCAGCACCTTCTGTGCACAAAACAATCAGCGGTCAACTCCGTTATATTCAGAGCTACATTTGTCAACGCTACTTGGTTATACTAAACTAGAGCATTACTGTTCTTATGGGAGTTACAATGACTGTGAAAGTTGAACTTCCAAGTTTCATAGCTTGCTGTTATTCGACATTCAGAGTTACATTAGTGTTGAATATCGTTCAGTTGCCCAACCAGAGGCAGAAACAGTCAAACTAGCCGGGACACGAATCCATGACCATATGATTGATTTGGTCTAAGTCGAATTGTCTTGGACCTAAAGATAATTTGGAGGCACGGCAAGATATGGAATAGCTATAATGAAAAACACTTCGAAGGAAAATGATTAATCGGGGCGATTCTAAGCACAAAACGTGGAATACTACCCGAGGTCAAGAAAGGCAACCGTTTCGTCTAAGTTAGAATTACAATTGTCAAATCACTAATCTTCTGGACTGATATTTCTATCAGCTATCATGAAAAGTTGGCTTGTCACAGTCGTTGTTAGGATTGAAAATACAAAAACCTACCAATCCGTACACAAGCAGTCGAAGTGCTCGTACACCGTACTGATACCACAAAAGTGTGTCCTATGGAAAAACATCCCTCGAAGAAGCACAAGTAAATTGATAAATCATTTATCAGATTTTTGTCGCAAAAGTTCAACTGTCACATGTCCCGTCCACATTAACTACAGAGTAGATATCTGTGAGATTTCACTATTTGTCCAAAAAACCATTACAGAATCACCAAACGGCTTCTTATAGCTCACTTTGACGGTTACTGACTTGTTTGTGATCAGACTGCATGATTTTAGACTCTTTTCACAGGAGAACTTTGTCATTTCCTCGTAACTCTGATCGTTTTCCACTCCAGTGTTAATCACCGCTAAGAACTCAACTGGGTACCTGTAGATTAATGTCAAAAATAGCCGTGTGTCTGAAAAACGATTAATTTCCACTGAATTTAATTTGATTTAACCGGTTACAATGATGAGTGGGTTATTGATATGCAATTTTATTACCACTTGTGATACATAATAGTGAGACGAATTATTTCATATTACAGTGTTACATCAGTAACCGATACTGCTCAGAGCGATGAAAAACCTTTATTTCAATGCAAAAGTGGGGAGTGAAACTTATTCGCTAAAAACTAGGTCTGGACTAGTATGGTCATTTACAGTGCGTCCCTCAAGTCTTGTGACTAACCAAGTTGTAAATGACATGTTGGCTGGATCAATACCGACTCATTGCAGTTTCTCCGTCCTGTTTCGTTACTTTCACATGTTTTACTCATGACCATTCTAGTGCAAAACGATTGTTTACACTAGTGAACCAGAGTTATTGCCATACCCCTTAACGTCTCCAAGCTCATGAAATTTTGCTTTTGCGTAGATACTGAACGTGGCCTACACTTGCCATCTCATGTTACAAACAAGGTATGATCGCTAATCCACAGAAGCTTGATTAGTTAAGTCATTCCAATATCGGATAACCAGTTGATATCTTCTAGTAGGATGAAATGCAATGACTCCAAGTTGAACAGCTGCATCCATTCATCGGTAGAGGACAGCACTTCAACACACTGCCCAAATTCTAAGTTTACTGTCTATTTTAATACCCATACTTATTGGGAATCCGTGCACCGCAAAAAATCATGAAAACTGTGACTTGCTTCCAGTTTCCGAAGTCATACAAACTAAAACAGAAGGGTTCCAGTAGAAAGCAGTGTAACATAATGTAAAAACAATGTACACTCGAAGATTAAACTTAACCGGAATATCTTATTGTTTCACGACTCATCGTTACGACAGTCCAACTGCAATCGGTTTGTTTCTGAATTCGAATCTAAAACAAATTTAAATTGAAATAGACTTTATCCATTTGTGAGCATTAGAGCAAGAAAGACAGAATTAGTAAATTTAACCTTTATCTAAAAAAGACAAAATATGAGGGATCTGAGTGGGAAAAACGGTTTTTCTTTCTCTGGAGATTTTTCGTTTAGTTAGTTGAGCATATCCGACTTGATGATACACACCTTTTTTCTTATAAAAGAACTAAAATCATAAATCTCCTTTCGTTTAACTTAGTAGGATTAGCAACAAAGAAAATTTCGCTTAGATATTGGTATTGCTTCCACTTAATGCCATTTGATTCAACTAAATTCATTAAACGTATGATGCTTCTACAATCCATCTCGTCTTATCCCTGTTGTTTTACGATCCTGAACACGTTTTTATAAACTTGTTGGAGGTGGTATATAATCAGAATGATAAATCATTTGAATTTTGATGTCAGTTCTCCAAATTATTGAGTTCAAAGCTGGAATTTTAAAAAGTGTAACGATTCCGCTTTAAAAATGATTGACGTGAGACAGAATTCTTTGAATAGGTTGCTTAAACTCACTAGTTAAATCTGAGCCCTTTTTTGATTGGAGGATTTATGAAAAAAAAACACAAAGTACAATCTGTGTGAAAAGTTAGGTCACTGTAGAAAAGTTACGTGCACTTTCATGTTTTTCGGTTGTCACAGAAATTCTAACAAGGTATTGGACACATAAACGTTTGTGTCACACAACAGAGGTTTATAGTTTCTATCCTCATCTCATTACGTTTCCAAATAGCTGAGAGATGTTTTTAATTTAGATTTTTTTCTGGGTCAATATTAGGGCGACGGAGTGAAATTCCAGAAATCAAGATATCGGAGCAATGCTGATATGTTCTTTTCAGCGAGTTTTTGTTGGTGTCTTCTGCCACATACAACAATACTTTTCATGTAGATATTTTCACTTGCTCGAAGTAAACATGAGATCACTGCTTGTTATGAACACACAGATGTATAAATGAACGTTCGAAGAAAGAATAGCCCCTCAGTCGAATAGTGGCTGAGTGGAGAACAGTTAACATGATGATAACATGGAAAGCATTTTAAGCTGTGCATAACAGATAAGTTCCTCGAGTGCAAACTATTCGAAATGAGTGTCAGAATAATTAACGACCAAACGCTGTGCCTAGACATCAGTAACATTTTGGACACAGTTTTCTTCACAACTATAAGGAGATTTAGTCAAGTACTATGTGATTTTCACAAGTGTTCAAAAGCAGAGTGTCATAATATAACACACCTTTTACGTAAACTATGGAGTATAATTTCTTAATGTCAAAATATATGATATCTGAGTCAAATGTTTCCGGCATAAACAGTTAACTCTCTTGTCATACGTGATCGGCATAATATCTGTTCAACAAAGGTGCCGGAAAAACGTACACCATGGTTGGAACGGACACGGATCCAGGCATTATGGTGCGAGCGATGGACGAACTATTCAACTACATGATACAAACTGCGGAAGACTACACGTACCGTATTAGTATGGCATACATGGAACTGTACAACGAACTGCTGAGAGATTTACTCAACCCCGGACCAGATTTCTTGGAATTGCGCGAGGACAACAAGGGCGTTCAAGTTGCCGGTCTGTGCGAAGTGGAGCCGACTACGCGAAATGAGGTAGGTTGATTGTCAGTTAAAAGACAGCCGTTCTGTTAATTCGGCTGAAGGATTCAAGGTTTACAGGGTTTACACAAGTTTACATTGGTTTGTCTAGCGTGACTGATGGCTTCAGCAGAAAGGAAAGGACATGACATAAGCACATACTTTACTGTGTCCGATCTTTGTTTAAACGCTTGCAGTTACACTAAAAGCAGTGATACAGCCATATTTCAACCTGTCGCCGTTTCCAGCGCTTGTTTGTCTGATTAAAGAAGAAATGTAAAACTACCTCCTGTTCAGGTATGGGGTGAGGTTTTTTCAACTGTGGGGAAGTTAACAAGAAAGCTGACGGTTTGCTGATAAATACCATCCATTAATTCAAGTGGGAAGTGCAAACTAAACCAAATTATCCCGGGAAAAATTGTTCACGCGACTGTTTTGAACCTCATGCACGCACAGTTTCATGCAGGTTATACAGACCTGCGTGGCTTATTGCTCTGATGTCTTCTTAAGATGATCTGGGTCTACCAACAAACTTGTCAAAAATATATTATGCCTCACTTCAACTGTCAGAGCTCGTGTCTACCTTATCGCCCACCTACGTTACAGTCGATAGCCTTATTGAAAATTACGCGGTTTAACATACACGTCGTCGACACAAGGAGTACAAGACAATGTGTCTGGATGGTGGGTATTAAAGGCGAGCAGTGCAACACGTGATTGGCTGTTGTGCCGGGAGATAACCTTAGTCTAAAAGACGGAGACGTGAACAGGAATTTGGAACGGTATGAAAAAAATATACTCGTGACATGAGAGGCCCAGTGAGCCATGCATACGACAAACACATGTGTGAATCCAGTTGACATCAGCCAAAACATGGCGTGCTGCGTTCTGACAGTAACTAGTAATTGCCGCCATGGAAATTTGAGGTACAAATCCCTACACTGCTAGTCCCATAGGCAGAGTCCTGTTTACCAACGAAATGTTCAGTCGTTCGATAGTCACTTGTGATAAAATACCAAATTTCTATTTTATCTCTTTAGTGCATCTGGGCCGCGGAAAGTTCAGAACAGACAAAGGATCCTTCAGTTTGGATTGTGGAATAAATACCGGTACATCATAACTGTTACAAGTGTACCATGTTATCTGATTTTATGCAACTCAATCAGTTGCATGTTAAGGAAACGCTAGAAACTTACCCGGCGTTTCAAACTTTAGAAAACTTTGATACCACTGTCTTCTGTTTGTCATGGATATTAGCCACTACTCTCAAAATGTAAGTTCGTCATAAATTCAACAGATAATGCGCGTTTACACACAAGCATGCCTCATTCATTTATTCAGTCGTTTACAACACCCATCAGCCTGATCAGAATAAACTATGACTCGGGCCGCCGCTGACCTCAACAATGACACAAAGCAGCTTGGAAAAAGGAGACTTTACTAAAGTTTCTGAGAAATAAATTAGGGTTAGGCAGCAGAACTGAAAGTGGTTACGGATTCAGGTACACCGCTGACTATAGCAAATTGACATTTCTGATAACGTTTTCAACCAATGCGTTGAGCACTCATGAAGAAATCAGTCGGGAAGGTGACACCAACCGATCTTATACAATGGAACAGTCAGAACTTTCATATATCGTGACCACCATAGTGTTTGATCATCACACAGTTTTACCCGAATGAACTAATCGTCTTTCACTTTAGATGGCTTCCAGATTAATGCACTGTTCTGTGATCGGAAAAACAAAACGAAAAGCTTATTGACAACTTGCGACTGTTAGTGGCTATTGGAGTCACTTTTCTGTTAACCAGCTGCTGAAGTTTATATACAGTGATGTGAGCTGTAAGGAATTAACGATACTTCAGTGCCTACTTATCAGGGCTGTAGGGGTTTTTGTTCGAAAATATCGTCTTACGAAATAATTAAACTAAAGTATATTTCCAGGGGCCATAGTGATTTGTCTGGAAATGTGTACTGTAACGGTTGATTTTTATTCGTCCCAAAAACAGCGCAGAACTTACGTGAAACGAAATTGTCACAACTTTTCAAAATTAGTAAGAGTGAAACTAACGCTCTGAGTGTTTGGCGAATATTGCTCAGATGAGGCCGCGTCGTACGAGATGAAGTTGTCTCCAGTGGACTAGATTGTACGACACAAACAGTAACTGCAAGTCGGACATTTTCCTGCCAATTTTTCCGTCGTTTTTTTTGGATTGGTCAGGTGTTCGAATTACTCCAGCGAGGCAATATGAACCGGACCACGGAACCGACGGCAGCAAATCAGACCAGCAGTCGATCACACGCCATTCTTCAAATAACCGTCAAACAGATTTCACGTGTTCACTCAGTACATGAAGAAGTGCGAGTGGGTAAACTGTTTCTCATCGACCTGGCCGGTTCGGAACGAGCATCCAAAACATTGAACAGGGGAAAACGAATGACCGAAGGCGCACATATCAATCGATCGTTACTGGCCTTGGGCAACTGCATCAATGCCCTGTGTATGTTTTGACGGTATCATGTACACACTCGTGTTTTTCTCAGTATATCTGGCTCATCCTAGATATAATCTCTTTTCCTGCATCAGAATTTAAAATAGTTGTCACCCTGAATGAATAAATAACACGTAGGTAAAGTTACGTAAGTTGTTCGTCATAGATAAATTTCGATTGTTGTAGTCGGCCAAATTTCGTGGACAGCGATAGATAGACGCATGATTCCGAATAGTTTAAAATCGGATCTGAGATCTGATTAAATCGGTCCGAAATAAATTCGGTCAAGGTGCGAGTACTAAGCGCACGGTATGTTAAGAGTTACCAATCCAGACAACATCGATCTACCAACAACATAGGGTGGAATGTGTGAAAGTTAACAACAAGAAACTGTGAAACGAGGTGCCAACAACCAAGAGGGAGATAAAAGAGGGAATAAAATCTATAAAACCGGAACACTTCGAATCAACCAATAGTGACCGTCAGTCTTTTTTTCACCATGACAGTGTTAAGTTATCCATCAGGTTTCTTTGTTCACAAACAGCTGGTATGTAGCAGTGTATCGGAATGGTTTCAGTAGAAAGGGTTAAAAACTTATGAATTGGACGGCATAATGAGTGAAAAGCATTTTCAACTTGACTGGTAAATCTTACTTTCTTTCAGATATCACTCGAGTAGTACCGTTTTTGTTGTTGAGTAATCGTTTTTAGTATACGCTCCGAGATGTATCACAAGCTAGCTTGTCCTTTAAACGATACACTCGAATCCACAAGCACAATTACTTTCTTAAGTGGCACCAAAAGTGGCTTGACTTATTTGTCAATGTGTAGTCAGACAGTCGGGCAAGTTGGCTAATGAATTTCACTTCGGCCGCCTCTGATGTGACTTTAACACAACTTTCAGTTCAGACGAGATAAATGCAATTGCATCTACACTCCTATAGATTATTTCCTCCAATATCGATCGTTTAGATCTTTTCGTTGCTTATCGAGAAATAAATCTTACGGAACAAATGTTATGCACAAGCCTCTAATCAAAACAGGCTGCTTCGTTTTATTAATCTAAATGAAGAAGGTACAAACATGTATTCTTTTCGGCGACGTTTGCGCTGAACTTCTGGAACGAATATCTACTGCTTTGTCCGAGTGATATAATTTTCTTTCAATAGATTTGTCTCTAGTGAAAAACGTTTTTACATCTGAGAAAGACCATTTAATAGTTTCTTGTACTTCTTCAGTGGATGACGTGCTCGGATGAAGGGTGTTAATTTGTGCTCAAAGTTGGTCATCATATTGTCACGGTTCACGCACAGAGAAAGTGTAATCAACAGGAGAACGATCAAAGTGTGACTGTAAGGTTAACCTCACGTGATCGTAATCGCGGGTTTGATTTTTCACATTAGTTGTTAATGAAAGTCAGTCTATCCACTGCGTTACTGCAGACTGTTCATTAAACGTTCGACTGTACATTTTATCCCTAATGTTGTACACAGCTGGGTAAAAAATGACGGCATGACTTTTTGCAACAGAAGTTAGACATCTATAAAAATTCGTATCTGTCAATAAAAACCTGATAATCTTGAAGTGTTTCCTCACTCTGGATGGATAATATTGATGACTAATTTTCTCGTAGTAAGAGTTTAGGGATCCGACCGTCCATAATGCAGTCCAGAAGAACAAACTTTCTCCTCCCAACTTACTGGGTAGCATTTCGTGCGTAAGCTAAATCGGCCTCCCTTTATTACAGTTGGGATAACTGTGCCTTCACTGAATATCTCTTCCTTGAAGCTCCTATAGACGACTCTTCCACTAACACTCAGATGATGAAATAATGTCTGATGATTTCACCCTCACAGTATAATTGTCCGTCAGATTTTGATATCCGTTAGTTCGCATGGTAAGATTGACTGGCTTGGTTCCAGTAGAGTGAAATTAAGTAACAGAAATCCAACGATAGTAACCGAAGTAAACTGCTTCATTTCCTCTCGGTGAATAAGTAGTCAGCTAGCATACACGTCCAGCAGCAGAGAATTACGAACGATAGCCGTCTTCTAAGCGTCCCGAAATCAAACCGACCAATTCTTATAAATGGCGTTCGTTTGTTTTTTATTAGAGGCAGTATTCCAGACTTCGAAACTCCTCCAGAAGATCGAATTCCAAGTAACCAGTGTGCATAATGGTGGGGTTAGTGCAATCACTTTTAAAGTACCCAAATTTACTAAGATTTAGGGGGGTTGCATAGATTTTCGTAATCACCGATTGTATCACATACACTTTCGGGTTGGAATAACAGCTACTGCCCGCCACTAGCTGAGAGACCACAGTAGTCCCGTGTAGAGCGTAGTCAATATCGTTTCAGTCATTTTGTGTTGGATTTTCAAACGGGGGGTGCGAGTATTCCAACACTCGGCCAACTACCTCAATGTGGCAACGAGGCACGTCCACAGCGAGTGGATTGAGACCAATACGGCCGACTGGATGAGCCGTCGCTCAACGAGACCGGACCAACAGACGAGACATGGTAGGCAAAATGGGATAGATGACGAGATCGGGGGCGTGATTACTCCAACATTCGGTAGAATATCTCGACACGGTCGTGGATTCCGGTCAAAGCCCACAGTAGATAGAGTTCGGTTAACACGGGCGACAGGGTGAGTTATAGCCCAACGAGATCGGACCAACGGACGAGGAATGGCAAGCAACATCCCTCGACAGAAGGCATCGGCCATACACATAAACCGGGAAGAAGTGCACACCACGTGTGTGCGGAAACCTGGGATGTGTTGTGGACCGGAATTTCGGTTTATGAACGGAAGCGCGCGCTTGACATGGGAACAGGGGATATAGACAATAAAGGTTGTGCTCTACTGAACGCCTTTTCGCTGCAATTATGTTAGTTGCACTCTAGGACCGGCGACATACGTCATCATGATCACCGTCAACATCTGCCGGTGGACTTCACTAAACCAGTCCCGAATCACGCGATGGATACATCCTTATTCAGCTCGACAAATATTTGATCTCCCGACATATATATTATATATATGTGTATATTATGAATCAGTAGAAGTACTCGTACACACACTTTGATTTTTAAGTGACAGACGATCTGTCTTATGAACACACAAAATCCTCTAGAAAATGTGATGAAACATGTAGCTCACAACAACCTCAGGAATACGTGTATGAAAATCAGTTCAAGTTAAGTGGTTGGGAGATCAAAAAGGTTTTCTTTTCTTTAAACTATGGCAACCATGTTGCAGTAGCATTTAAATGTGTCAGATAAAACTGATGTTTTTTCTTCATGAAGTTTATAATACTTTAAAACTGTATGGTTGACTTCGATCATGTACAATCTCTTTTTCACTCCTGGAGCCAATGTTGTAAGGAGATCACTGGGTCACCGGAAGTAGATGACAGGACTAATAAAATTACGAACAATCCACTAACTGTCGCGTAAAGTAAAGTCAAGTGCTCAGTTTCGGGATTGAATTAGACTGATTATACTGACCTCAACCTCATGCCTCGAAGTGCTTCGACAGCTCCATTAATAGACTTTTCTTTAATTCTGTTTCGTCATACAGCCGATTCGAACAACAAGCGATATGTAAACTATCGTGACAGCAAGCTGACCCGATTGCTCAAGGACGCTTTGGCCGGTAACTGCCGCACCGTTATGCTAGCGCACATTAGTCCATGCAGTTGGCACTTTGAGGAGTCGTGCAACACATTGGCGTATGCTGATCGAGCAAAGAGCATAAAGACAAAGGTGAGTCCTCTCAGAAGAAACTCACAGCCCTCACGTTCATTATCTTTACATCACAGAAGATGTTTTCAGTGAGATTTTCGCCTCAACCAATTCACACAAACAATGTAGTCATGGGCAATCCATTAGAACCTACATGACTAAACACCGTTCTAAGAATGAGCGGCAAAATACCCGACAATAAAGTAAAGGTTTATTGTAGAAACGATAGGTTGAAAATATTTTTAGTTTTACTGATACTGACAAGTTTGATTTGTTTTTTTTTAAAAGCCAGATTGACAGTATTCACCCAAACGTTTCTTTATCTCACTGAATAGCACCCAACAACGGTTTAACATTTTTGGGCAACACGAGCGGTGAATATCTTTAGTTGTGCAACCTCGTTTGATAGTATACTAACGTGGTTTCGTCGAAATTCCGTTTCACAGTCAGACGTACTTGCCCCCCGATAAGCTATATCCAGAACAAGAGATATTAGGAAAACTTTCACTAACAAATACCAGTAAACAGTTACTTATTCGTACGCATAGCAGGCGGGAAGCGGTAAAGAGACAGTCCAAGCAGCTCAAACTAAGGATACCTAGCTGATTTTGGACTTCATAGAGGGCCAGTTGGAAGACGATCTTAAGAAAAAATTTGAGTTTGCTCAAGCTGAACTTATGCGACTGCTCAGCTGTGTTTACTTCAAACCATTGAAGGACCAGTTGTACGCAATCAGAAACGCGTTCCGTCCAACTATTCTATATTGCACTTTGTCTACCAGTTTGTTGACAGTTGCAGTGACATTCACACAAATGCTACTATGTAACTGAGTGACCGAAAATATTTCAAAACAGTTGAACCAATTGGTGGTGCATCTGCTTCGGTATGATGAACCGGTTGCTCAAAATCCATAATACTTGATAGCTAAAGACCTTGTGACAGCTGAGTATCACATTAGTTCATTCCAGATACTGCTGAGTGATCGAAATCTTTAAGCAACATGATGTTTTGCTGAACTAATTTCGTGCGCAGGGAAGTGACCGAAACAAAGTATTGGGCTGCTGTGATCCTGTATACCTAACAATTGATGCGATCGTACGCATGTCTGTATACTGTCCTTGCTTATTCTTCTGAACAGCATAATCATTAATGTTTTACGTTTCCGAATGATGAAGTTGTTGAAGAGAGTTGATTGCTACAACCATGAGTGTTTTAACTTGAGGTATTTACATTAAACAGAAAAATATGGTGACTAAAGTGGAAGTTTATGAGTTGAACGCACAGCAAGTCACGTGTTCAAGGTCAGCTCAGCCTAAGGTTCAAGACTAATGGTTTTTAAACGCGTACAAATCTCCAGTTTGATTATCCACCAGGTTCTCATCCAATTCGACATACACTGTCATAGTACGGTATTGAAAGTTGTAAGTACATTTGTACTGTGACTCAGCTACATGACTGATAGGCCAAGCAACAAAGATGGAGTTTTAAGATGAACTGCTATTGTTACACTAGGCTGTGAACTCAGTTGGGCACATGTTCATCCATTCTGGGGTTCACACAACTGTCGATTCCGTCCCTGTAACGTTATCATCAGTCAAGCAATAATTCATATGCGTACGTAACCGGATTTGGTGTCAGCAGGTTAGAGCTTACTGTTTGGAGACAGATGTGGTATGGGGTTTCACAATGGGCTTTAATGTGTGCAGTCCGGCAGATATACAGTAACAACGGAGAAGTCTCTGAGTTACTAGAGGTAGTTTAGATTGGCCTTCAAAATGCACTTCAGCATGAATTGCATTCATTGTCATTTTGCGACTTTAGTCCGCAATCCAGTTGGTGATTTCATTTAAACGTTGTAAATGCCCATTCCCCATCATGACAGTTGAGCAAATTTTTAGTCGTTGCTCAACACACTCGAATGTAGCTTCGATACTGTGGTATGCACTATTTTTCTCTACGCTATATTAGTTATTTTCATGGTTGAAGTCGGCAACGTGCGGATATAAATCTGTACATGTAAGCCTTCTAGTTACTGGGATGGTCGCCGCAGTGACACTGTCAGCACGTAGATGCTTGCACAAATAGGTTTGAGCGTGCAGTGATGGTATCGTCTCGTTTGATGATGAAACGCTTGAAACCTAAATGCTAAACTAAGAAAAAATCCGAATATCTAAATCCTCAACTGAAGCTGAGAACAACACCATCATTATTGTAAACTACCAAATGCAAGCTTTTTATGAATACCACATCTAGCTGACCAATTACTCCTTCATATATTCAGAATGTTCGGATTAATTAAGTATTCATCAGTTACAGGCGTATTTTTGCTGTTATGATGTTGTGACGTTAACATATGCATTGATTGTGTGTACTGAATTTATTCAGTATTTGGAAGTAATGTCTGATTTCAGAGTTTAGACCGATTCCAGATTTAAGCAAAAACCCAGATACTAACTACTCATAAAATGCCTAATGAATTTATCACATTTTTCCAAGTTGATCAATCCACGTCATAAACATAAAAAACTGTACAAAAACGATTGTTGTTAGGGCGCCCACCCTGTTAACGTCCCAAGGCGCCTCCGCCATGAGAAAGGAATAAAATGATTGACTTTGTCTTAGTTAGCGGACTTGCTCAGAACGGCCGAGTGGTGACCTTGGCTAGTTTTTACCTGTCTGACTTTTTATTCCGCTGTGTTCATTAGTGACACTATTTTTTCAGGTAAATGATTCAGAATGTTCTTATGGCCACTGCGCACCCTATCAATACTTTGCCCTTGTCGCCTTTGTCATACACATTTTGGGGCGGAACAAGCTCTTTTCTTCGTACGGGTCCTTTGGCTTGTCTTGAGAGCGATTAGGGGGACAGTCGCAGTACTCTTCAGGACCGAGATTTCGCGTTAATTATTATCGGGACAAGAATCGGAATTCTGCCAAGCGAATTACGATAGCAAGGAAGAGCCAGCGTGTAGTTTAGGAGAGTTTACATCAGTTACAAAGAAGAAACATAAACTTGTCTCCTATTTTCACAAATTTTGTGACAACTGAGACCATTTCAATACCACGATCAGTAGTTGTAGAGCACACCGTTAAGGCAGATAGTTGTAAATTGCTGGGGTGGTAAGATAAGCAATCATACAAAAAACTACACTTCTTTTAACTGCCTTTCTATGAATCAAATGCACGGGGAACTTTTCCACGCTTTCGGGTGCTTATGTTTATACGCAGTGTTGGTGGACTCTGTAATCATGTATGTTTTTGGTCTTGTGCCATCTGCACCTTTGCCTACCGGTTCAGCTATATTGATCCTCTTTATTCGGAATCCTTAAAATTTGTTTCACGCACTGTTTTATCATCAAATTTACCGAGGTATAACAAGACACGAGTTTATAATTTGTTCGAAGTGATCCTGGCTGCACTACTGAAAAATTCACCGTTCAATTTGAGTATCTTCTTGTCCAGACTGATAAGGATTTGGAACGAATGCGGTGCTACAGTTAGGTAGCCAGACAAAGTGGTCACAAGTGATTCCATATCGAACCCAAAGGTGGCAGTAACGGTTACAATTGAAGAAGTGATACGGAATTTGCAACACGGATATCAGCAACCTAAAACTGAAACAACGTTGGCTGCAACGCTGAAATAACGTTTAACAGTCTAGCTAACTCATAAACAATCAAGGAACCAATCTGAAGCAACATAACAAAATATTAATGTGATGCCGAAGTGGACGTCATCCTTAAACAATACCGGTTGGATTATGGATGATTGATATTGCAGCGAATGTCAAGTTGCTTCTGAATGAACTGACTGCTGCAGAACACAAAACGTGTATGAAATTAACGCAGCCTAACAACATACTTGTGTTCAATCACTGTCATAGTTATGCGTGATTTTCAGCATTTTTTGCCATCCACTGGTACAATCTCAAGTTGGTTAAAAAAGCACTGTCAAGTTTGCCGGGGTTGTTAACCACGAGGGCAACTAATTTAAATTGAGGACGATTAAAGATGGCCACTTCAATTTCCTTTTAACAAGAAATATCGTACTGTATGGCGTCGCTAAGATTATGGAAGGACTAGATCGTCTTCTTAAATACAGATTCGTTCAGTAAGTAGTTTGTCCTCAGTCATTCCAAATGCAGTGATGCGGGAGATGATTGGAGTGGCTCGGTTCAGTGCTGGTTCGTTATTTGATTTAATGAAACCCGTGAAGTACATCAGTATTGGATATCCGATCCTAGTGACCTTCATGTGGGCTGAAACGTGAGACCATGTTTCCCCGGATGGAACGCTGCCGGTGATCAATATCGGGGAGCCGTCACAAACGAAACATTCGTGAACTAGTTTCCTTATTGAAGGATCACATACTGGAAGAGTTCTTCCGCATATCTTGTGGTCAAACTCGCGGCCACATACGATGATGCAGTTTATAGCTCTGCTTTAATGAGTTTGCGAAGACTGGTGTTAGGAACAGCAAACATATCGAAAGTGAACACAATTTCATATTGATGTAACCCGCCTTTTCCTTGCCAAACGTTCTAATACCGCCTGACTGCTTGACGTGGGTCCCTGCTATGCGGCTTCACCCAGTCTACTTGCGCAGAGACAAGAAGAACACGATTGCGGACAAACACGCTGTATTGCCAAATACCAGTTCGACCAAATGAATAAAATGCCCGTAAATATATATCATGAATTAGTGGCCAAATATGGCCATTTACTTGTTGATTCACTGTCTGTTTGTTTAGTCCACTTCGCTTCCAAGTGGTCAAGTAAGGCCAATTCCATAGGCGTTAGCTTCTCGGGCTGGCGTGACACCCACGCTCACTTTCACGTCTCCTGCTAGTTGGTCCGACGTGCCCCTCAGTGCTTTGTTGATGTCTGATTTCGTCAGCCGTCACCGAGGGCCTGACTGGTTTGCAGTGATGACTAATTTCATCAGGCGTCACCAACGTCCTGATAAGATTGTTTTGGTGAATTTGCCTCCTAACACATATCAACCCACTCTCCCACAGTGTCGTTTGGGTCAGGTTGTAATGGATCAAATGAACAGGTAACTGGTTCTCCAGCTTTCCAGCAATCACGCTCCTGTATTCTACTTAAGAACACGGCAATAATGCATCCTTTCGTAATCAATGCTTGCTTCGGTGCTTGCTGTCTTGGTGATCGCCATAACGGCATTACCGAAAATCGTCCAAGAGTGTCTTACGTAGTGTCAACTGTAGTTATATTAACGGAAGCAGAACTATTTTACAACTCATTTGAGTAGATGATGATTGAGCTTTTTACAGAAGTGCTCTCGAATGAAAATGCTAGAAGATATGCGAGTCATACCAAGGAAATTAAAATGTTTGAATGTAACAACATCATCGACAGCGCCATTACAACACGCACGGTAGCCTTTCTCAGATTCCAGTCATCTGAACAAAAAGTCATCGGTCTGGAACGCAACACCAACCGCCACAGCACCAAACAACAGTAAGTATTTCGTCAATTGACAATCTCATAGTTCTAGCCAATCGTTGGCGTCCTCCACAAATAATGTGCCATATTATGAACACTTACTTCATATATCCAACACACACGCAAACCAGCACTGGTGCTGAATCTTATTAGCCACACAGCTGATGAGTTATTCAAAATTGGCATGTGTAAAACGTATTCTATACGGGCTGGCTGGGCTGTTCAGGTTATTCAATGTGGTCTACATGTTCTCGGCAAATCGGCTACACGAAATCGTACCATTCACATACATCATGTCAATCAATATGGAACAATGAATAAGGTGTACAACACTACTCTTGGAATCCTCTAACGCCACACGTTCCTCAAGATCGTCTATGCTTATTACTCCAGGCAAAATGGAGGACTCAACTATGCATATCTGCTGACCATCATGCTGTGCTTTATTTCAGTCACTCCTGACGCGTCTTCTGTCTTCTGTCATATTGACTTCTGGTCTGTGCGACTTTCAAGGTTGAGCAGGTTTCAGACTGATGACACTTCGGTTCGAACTTTTTTTCGAGACCAGTAGCGATTACCGGCTCCAATGCAAATATTCACATTTCCCACATCCACCGAGCGATCGCGTGATAACTGAGATTCGCTCCAATTGCACTTGCTACCTGTGTCCGAAGATCGACCAGCAAATCTCTCACTTCTGAGTCACACGTGTTCGAGCACTAAGTTGTCGACCTCCTGTCCGAACTCGTACAGATGTTGGCAATCATATTCTGTTGGATCAGCGTTGATAATGAGCTGTAACTAGTAGGACCAAAACTCGAGTGTGGTTTCCACCTTTTTGTGCACTGTGATGTGCGAACTGTTGAAGATCTATATTGGTGTTTCAGCTAACTCCTTTGGAAAGATAAATACAATACCCCTCCTACAACGACCAGTGAACATGCAAGTTAGTCGTTAAAAAGTGAACCATGGTCCATCTGCACGTCATTATCCAAACTTGTATATCGTAAGGGAAATCGTGTTTTTTGTGTATTTAATCATTTTAAGTGTTTTTCAACATGTGGCCGCCAAGGAATTTGCATTCAACGCTATTTCCTTCCTATATTTGTTTGATATACGCTCTGAGCAACAAAATTTCATAGTACCTACTATCAATAGCTTTATTTACCTTCGTACCACAGCACAGATTTTTCAGAATGGATATTCCAGTGTAAAGAGGATGAATTTTTAGACTATACTGTTCGTAAGCAGTCAGGCGTAGGCACGTATTTAAGTCTTGAAGCAACCGGTGAGAGAGATATAAAAAGAAACACTGGATTGCACATTGGTATGAAGTGGTATTTTCGATACATTAACTTGACATCGACAATCGTAGCCTCCTGAAATTAGTGTTGTTTACAAATAAGTGATGGTTTGTTATGCTGTGTTATGTTATGTTGATTTTCCGAGTGAACTATCCCTGTATATAAGCTCGGTGTAGTGGAATAAGGCAGCTGCTCCAACCGCCAACGAATGGGTCACCAAGCAATCATTTCATCATTCAGGTCAAGTTCAACTATTTTATGGATGTCCGTCATTTGAGTTACTTCACGCGGCAAGTTTTACATAAAGCCTGATAGAACAGAGTCTAGATAGTCGAGTTTTTTATAACCCAAGCTAGGGTAACACCCAGCAACTGAAAGGAGACAGTCAAGAGTCCAGAGTAGTCATAATGAGTTTTCTAGTACATGTGAATTCCTGACGTACACTGTTCACAGAAGTACTTATTTAAATGGTCTAATTTGGACAGAGGACTTGTTTTCTAAACACTAATTTTGACGCGTACAGACTCATAACACAGACATATATATTAACGTAAATGTTATAGTAATGGCCACCGTATCAGGCATTGGAGTAAATTAACGTGGTGGCCACTGTAAAAAAAAACACTGGATTCGCAATTCAACACTACGAAATTTTGTTAAGATAGTTGGTCTTTTTTTGTCAAGTGACCATTGTTGAAATGTGCTTCTTATGTGACGAGGCACTGTAACACTGGTTAAGAAGCAATAATTAATAATGTGGGCTGATGAACAGTGTGGTCAACACAGTCAACGAAACCACGAGCTTAAGCAGAGTAGACATTACAGCAAAAATGTGGACCAGTAGGAGAGGGGAGATTGCTGTCCAACTGTACTGAGTGTTGTGTCATTGATCTATGAGTGGATATTACTATATGTGATCACGTCTAGACTTTCAACCACATTTGTTCGCGAGTACTCCTCAGACTCCTCGATTTTCATGACAGGAAACACATTAACTCTTACTGGTTGTTCAGGCAGGCAGCCACCTTAGTAACTAAGTTAGTTACGCCGCGTTTTTCGTGTTCCAAGACGTGTATCCAGAAATGAGATAGACTTGTTAGAGTGTTAAGGGTTACTGCGACATGTTCTCGTTGTTATGACAACGGAATGTGATTAAGAACCACCGTAGTTAGACGAAAAATAAGTTGCGTGTTGTCAGCATTACTGTTTATCAGTACGAAAACCAGCACTGATAGTTGAGTATAATGATCTATCAATTTGCTTATCTTAAAAAATGGCAATTCCATTAACTTGACACTCCTGCATGACAACAGCGGTGATTTAGAGATTTTGTGGTATGACAGAATTGATTTCAACGACGGATGCAAGCAAAATGTCCATACCAGAAACATAAAGACACAATCCAAATTTTCCGATGATCAAGTAGCTTACACTTTCATCTGCTGTTTCACGTCAGTGCATGATCTCACACTGATCACGAATGATGCTCGAATCGAAATGTGTTATCAGTCTGAAAACTGCTCAACATTGAAAGTCGCACAGACCAGAAGTCAATATGACAGAAGACAGAAGACGCGTCAGGAGTGACTGAAATAAAGCACAGCATGATGGTCAGCAGATATGCATAGTTGAGTCCTCCATTTTGTCTGGAGTAATAAGCATAGACGATCTTGAGGAACGTGTGGCGTTAGAGGATTCCAAGAGTAGTGTTGTACACCTTATTCATTGTTCCATATTGATTGACATGATGTATGTGAATGGTACGATTTCGTGTAGCCGATTTGCCGAGAACATGTAGACCACATTGAATAACCTGAACAGCCCAGCCAGCCCGTATAGAATACGTTTTACACATGCCAATTTTGAATAACTCATCAGCTGTGTGGCTAATAAGATTCAGCACCAGTGCTGGTTTGCGTGTGTGTTGGATATATGAAGTAAGTGTTCATAATATGGCACATTATTTGTGGAGGACGCCAACGATTGGCTAGAACTATGAGATTGTCAATTGACGAAATACTTACTGTTGTTTGGTGCTGTGGCGGTTGGTGTTGCGTTCCAGACCGATGACTTTTTGTTCAGATGACTGGAATCTGAGAAAGGCTACCGTGCGTGTTGTAATGGCGTTGTCGATGATATTCTTGCATTCAAGCGTTCTTCCGTTTTTCGGTCATGATCTTTTTTGAAGTTCATTCATTCTTTTTTCCCACTTCACTTTTTTTCCACCTGGTTCTTTCTTCCTTATGCTTATCACATTGGTAGCAACGGAGATTGTAAGTAGATGCGGACGTTGTTTTCACTTTGTAAACTTCGCAACCGTTGAGTGGAGCGTGTATATTATGTTTGTGATTGGTTTTTTAAACGGAATTTTGATGTTCATATGTTCGATTTCCATGCGGCTAGTGAACAGATTACAATACCGTTTTTAGCAGTTTAATTATTCACCTGACGATAACCTTGTGCTGGTTTTTTTATGTGGCCTGTTCATTTGCTTCACGGTTTCCGAGCCGGTTTAATGCTGCTCGCCGCGCCCACACATGCATATAAATTGTTGTTGAGTCTGACCGATAATCACCTCAATGTTATTTCTGGTTTCTGCTTGAGTTTAATATTTTTTAGATGCTGATAGATGTTCTATTGGCAAGTGAATTTTAGACAAATCTACTCATTCTGTACAGTAGTTGTACAGAGATCAGTCCATATTATGCATCCCCGTCGTTTATAACATTCAATGCTGCTGGTTCTTACAGAGTGAACACCATCTTCTTGTGAACGCATCTGTCACATTCCCGTAGGTTTTTTAGTCAACCACCTTTTTAAAAGAGACGAAAGACTCAAATCATGCTCTTGCTAGAGTCAGTTATTAGTGCATATCCTTGACAGTGACAGGCTTACAATTCCGACGCCACTTTTATGAAGCATCCGTGTTGACCAGTGTGTCACTTGTGAGTAGAAATTAGATTGTTCGATTGCCAAGAAAGGTGACAGTAACTGTTCCTACTGTCCTACTTTACTGGTTTTGTTTTCAAAGAATACAACCAGTGATAGGTTTTTGGTATCGAGGCCAATCTATCGGTTACACGGTTGTAGGTTCAAGACCGGCCATTGTGATTGTGTCTATCAAACCATGAGTTTCTCTAAATTATCCGCCTACACATTATCTTGCATGTCAGATGGCACGTGAATTTGGACAAGCGCACCGGGGACTTTTTCGGTGCAACAGTTTATCTAAACATTTAATGTGTATGGTTTGAGAATCACGGTTCACGTGCGCTATCATTTCACTTTGTAAATTTTCTGTCACGCAAATTTTAGAGAGTCAGTATTCCTGTTGGCAAGCTTCAGATAAATTGAAAGAGGCTGTGGGCGTGGCAAACTCTGACACGCAATTTAGCTCTTCTGATACGTGTGAGTCCATTGTCAGGTTGCAGTGAGAATTAAGGAGGTGATAATAAGATACGCGACATTTTATAGGCGGTAAAAAAATATGCTAACTGTTTGGGAGCAGCCCAGTTTTATCGCTTGTGTTTTGTTCACACAGTCCACTTTATGATCTGCTTACGTTAAATCTTTTCTCTTCTATACTATATGTTTTCAATCAAGGTACGTCGAAACGTGGTTGATGTGAACCATCACATATCGCAGTACACGGAGCTAATCAATGACCTTCGGGATGAAATCGCGCGCATGAAAACTAATCTAAACAACAGCTGCAGTGGAAAAGATCGTAAGCTTTTAACAAATATTTTTACACGTAGTAAAGAACAGAAATTATTTGGAACTGGCTAATATAATGAGGTTGGCCAGGTACTTGAGATTCCACATGGATTAATTCAACCCTCGTTCGTGTAGGTCTAACACTGATGATTAGGAATAGTTGCACAAAACTAAACGGAAAATATATAGCAGTGAATTGGGCACAGAAAGCAACCCCTTACAAAAATATGTTAATATTTTTAAACGGTTGCAGAAATTCCCCATCGTGCAGATTAAGTACACTTTGTATACTGATTTGGAAGAAATCGTATTGACCAATTCAACGTCTCAAATAAGTGATAATTTAGGACACGAATATTAACGAATGGATACAAACTATATTCCAGCTGCATGACGTTTTGGTCTACTGATTAATCATTTTTATGAAATTCTTAGTGACCCTAGGGAATTTCACCCCATAAATAGTTTTGTGGCAAAATCAATGGTTAATCTTTTTTATAATAAACGTTTAGTTTATATATATATTGAACTGCTTCTGAAATTAATAGAAGCTGTCGTCCTGTTGTTTATAAGACAGCGCTGATGTGTCAACTATAGTAGAGAATATTTTTTCGTCAGTAAAACATCAACACTAAATTCAAACAACACAGTCTACTTCTATCTTACCTTTGACTTCATCACATGTACACATTTGAATTGTTTTATCTCGTCTTTAGTATGTCTAAACTTTTAGTTAGTAGACCAATCTGTAAAGCCATGACGTTTGACACGTGCAGTAATACTGATTGAGACTTCCGTAAGTTTGTAGTGCTGGTTTAAAACAGTCTTCACCTACTGAATTTCCTAGCAGTAAATCTAATCACTAACGTAGTTGGTTGATATTATAATGTGTAATACTGGGAATTAGAGACTTCGAATAGCCCTAGAAATCGTGCTCGAGTTAAAACCTCGCACGCAAGTAGTAAGGAGAACACCTCATACTAGTTGCAATGAGCACTTCTTATTCGTGAGACAAAAAGCTGAATTTATGGGCTTATAACAGTATTAAAGAAATCACAGCCATTCATTGGCTGATCGTATTGGCACATACAAAGTCATAAACTGTAAGTTTAGTGGTGTAATACAGAACAAAGGAATTAGCAGATAACGGAAGGCGTAACATTGAGAATGTTCTTCCAATCCTGATGTAGTATCTTTGACGCTACCCTGTTAGGTCTTCTATTGTGTCTAGGTTTGGATTAGCGCTGAACTGGGTAGATTCACACCACGTAATAGTTCGCTGAACGTAGGTGAACCTTTCATGTATTACCAGGTGAAGTACGACTCGGCTAGTCTAAGGAAGACAACATGCAAAAGCTCTTGCTTAGATTTTGTGGCGTTGTGTTTGATTGTAACACTTCATCCTGCGGAATGATAAAGGAAAAACTGTGAACAGGCTGGTCATAAAACTATTCAACATTCGTCGTCTCTCAGACTTCACTAAACCTATAAAACTAGGTCATAGTGAAAGCCAGATTAAATGGAACTTTGGTCGAATCATGTGGATAAATTACCTAGTGACCAATATTGTGAACACTTTGCCGGAACTAAACAGGAGTCGCTGATGAACTGGTGGTTAGAATCAGTATTAACCGAACTCCAATTACATTTACGGATGAAGACCAAGCTATTTGTTATTCATATATGCAGTGTGTTAGTACACAACTAGTCTATGACATTTTAAGGTAGCTAACGTTTGACAAATAAGTGTAATGACGTGCACAATGTCAAACTGTTTACCGAAACAAATAATATTATGGAACTGTATAGGGGCTTCAAAATAATGTTTATCTTCGGTGTCATTTATTCGAATGTAATTTAGTTTTTCTAGCACAAACCTAAACCTAAAAGCAAGTATCCCTTGTTACAACAAAATTCAGTGGTAATTTATCATAATTTATCTCAGTAGTTTGCGGTTTTAAAAATATTTGCTATGTAGCAAATTGTTTTCTCGTTCGGTGATAAACTTTTTCGATAAGCGAAACATGACTTAACAAGGCAGCTTACCGACATACTTGCAACAAGTGTTAATTTTAATGCCTTTGCCATATCTATCATACTGATCTGACTTAGCCTTGGACTGCATATCGGTAACCATATCAGTAAACTTATAGTTATTTGTGAGTTAAATTTTTTTTAATAATTTTTGAGAACACTTTTGTTGACCACAATAACACCAAGCAAATTGTCTCATATTCAAGTGTGATTCAAATGATATTACAGTGTGTTTCGTTCAATAAAAAATGAGGAATAACTATAGTAAAATGGTGATTATTGCGAGTTCACCTGTCTATCTAATTGTTGAAATCAGTTAAATCAACCCGCGGTTGCTAGTATACAAGAAGATTCGAGCACAAAATTTAGGCGCGAAAATACGTTAATCAAAATAGCCAGATAGTTTGCGATGAATAAACGGTTTACCTAAAACGTTACTGCTTATTCTGAGTCAAAGATTCACAGTCATCTCCAATGAATGTTTGAACACAGTGTTGTTCTATCATTTGATAACTCAGTAGAAACTCAGAAGATATCCGTGCAAACAGAGAAAATGTGTGCTTCGTGGTTAACATGAACCTAACGTTTTAGGTACATTCACAATTTCTATTGTAACTGCATCTACCGAGCACACACATATAAAGAAATGTTACTATCCATTCTACTTAACAAGACCTGTAGACTGGGTGACATTTTTGGAACTATCATGACGTGACCTTGCTGTTATGTTTTATGCTCCCTCTAGTAATGTCGTAAATTAAAGAATAAATCACATTCGAAATAGACAATAGTTTCAAGCTATTGAGACAATTGTTCTCACTGAAAGACAACAGAATATTGATTTCATTTAGAAAAGGATTTCTTCCAGCCAAGAATTTTGTATGTTGAACGTTTGCTACTCTCAGAAAGGAGCGCATCAATGAAGCAGCATTTTTGCCTAACAAACACGGTCTGGGTACCATGGTGACGGCAACAGTTGCTATTCCATTCAATACTGATTGACTGAAAGATTAGACTGAGCTCATTTGCACCAAACGGACCGTGTCATTCGCATTTATGGACGTTAGCACAACACATATATTGAAGGGTAGTCTCAACAAACTTTTCTTCCTCTGGTCAATATATTAAAACATATAACCACCGTATCGTTTGTAACTGTTCACGTGAAATTTCTTCTCAGTAGAATCAAATAATTGACGAAAAAAACAAATCTGATTAAATTCGCCAGTTGTTTACTTCAGAATTAAGTTGATAACTGCGTTCTATTTTGAAATCAGTATAGTCATAAATGACAGTATAGCTATAAATATATACTGGGTAGAGTTGGAGTGATGTGAATATTATTGAGAGGAAAATGTATGGATAGGTATTATCACATGAGCATAACCACAGTATCGACGGAAAAATGATGTTTAGAAGAACTTTGTTGTACGCTCAGTTCAAGTTACTGGTGATTTATTGAGAGCTCTGATTTTAGTCTGAAGATGAATTTCTGCTCGTTATTCATTTGTCTTTATATTATTACAAGGGTAGATGATATAAGTAAAAACACGTTGCTGGTCTAAGTTTGCCGTCAGCATATGACTGGTTACGTGGTCGATGCTCATCATCAGTTATGATTACTCTCAATGAACCTTGACCATACATTCCATTAAACAAATGATGGATGCTGAGATTGGGAGAAAATGAATTATTTGTGATTTAGTTATGTCGCTTATTTCAGACTCAGCAGATTCCGTAAGTCGGTGCCAGTAACAAGAACACTAAACGGAACAATGTAGTTAATTCCCCTCGAGAACATATGAAAGTCATTGACAACTGATTCTGATCGAACGTTAGCAGATAAGACTTTAGCTAAGCGTTACGGTAATTGATTAACTGTGTTAGTTTGTTTATTCGTTGCGTTTATTTTCATTCTTGGTCACTGTCAGCACGTGGTTTAGTGGATAAGTGCTTAGATTACAATCGTTTGCTTATTTACTAGCCGTAGGTTCGATTCTTCGACAGGCACAGTGGTGATGCAGACCAAACTAGGTCGAAACAAGTGTCTACCACCTCACTGTTGGTCACTGGGATCAACTGTTTGCGAAATTCATTTTCATCTCTAGCATACACGTTAGTGCACATCGTCCAGTTGTAGAAGGATTAGATACTACTTTTTTATTCAATTGAGTAGGCTAAAACTTCGATAGTGCGTACGCTTAATATTTGATCGAGATAGAAACACAGATAAATTTTTACGTAACTGTTCAAGTGCTAAACTGAATTCGTGTGCACGGGTTTGCGTTGGTTCGCAATGTTCGCGCTAAACCAGACATCATCTTGTTGAAATAACACTGCCTTCTAAGGGGACTCGTTTTCGACATGAAGAGTTTTAATCCGCAAGGATCAACTAAAACACACGGAATACTGATACTTAGGTAATTTTTCAACAAAAATGAACACGATAAAGCAAATACCACGCGAATCCAACATAAATGCTTAGACTACATTTTTCGAGCAATCGGATCGGACTGAGACATGTTAACGACCACACTACTAATACAGAGTGAGAAGACTGAATGAGAAGAGTGATGTACTCCAGTGGTTGGCTCAACCTCGAGAAATGTTGACAGAAATGTCAACGTACGTATTACAATCGCTAACCAACGACTTCAGCCGTGGTTGCAATGACAGTTGTGGACAACCACTACTGAAATAACTGCTAAGGATGTGTTAAGAGCGTCCACCTACGTTACGAAAACGGAAGTCTCCGAACTCTAACATAAAAGTGTTTTCTTTTCTAATACCGTAAAAGCTGGATTTGGAGAGAAGGATGATGCAGATCTTATCAGGACGCTCGAGAACGGTTTTCACCAAACAAACGATTTTCCGCTCAAATGTTCTATTTTTAAAACCCCGAAGTGGGGCTCTAGAAAATCTTAGAATATGTTTAATCATCATCATCACCATACAAACCAGCTCGGTCGCTCAACCTGTCCAGCATGGTCTGCATGTCTTCGGCAGAGGGGTTAAGTAAAACAGTGTCGTCCGCATACTCCAGATCGGTCAATCTAGCGCCAGGAAGAAGCTCAACACCAAGTCCACTGGATTCACGAAGGGCACCCTCCAGAATGTCGTCCATGACAAAATTGAACAGGAATGGGGAAATCGGACACCTCTGACGGACACCACTGGAAGTGATGGACGCTCGAAACAGTTGTCCACAAACACTCATCCTGCTTGCAGCGTGAGCATACAGTGATCTCAATAGGTTCACTTATTTCTATGGTACTCCCTTGCGAAGGAGACAGCTCCAGAGAACGTTACGAGCAACTGAATCGAAAGCAGCCTTTAGGTCCAAAAAGACCACGATTGTTGACTGTCTGTAGCAGTGCCGATGTTCCAAGATCCGTCGCAATGTAAAAAATATGATCAATGCAGCCCCGACCGGATGGGAATCCTGCCTGTTCTTCACGTATCTGGCTTTCTCTGGGCTTAGTGAGTCAACGTAAAATAAGGCCAGTGAGTAATTTGGGCGCGATTGACATCAAACTGATGCCTCTGTGGTTGTCACATAAAATTCGGGCCTCCTTTTTGGAAACGGGAATTACTGTTGATAGGCACCAGTCACGAGGCACCTCTTCAGTCCCTCAGATCGTCTGGAGGAGTTTTGTCAGTTCCGATATCAACCTCAGAAAACAATAATGTCCCGAAGGCATATGAAAGGCAGAAGAAATAGGGAGTAAAACAGTAGAAGAAAGTCGAGATCGGTTAATAATGTCACTGTCAAGAGAACGATAGCTTCTGTTACTTACCGGTCGTTTATGCCGCGGAAGGGGGTTGGCTTGAGGGACCCCACCCCGAGTCTCTGACTCAAAAGTCTGACTCATTTGGCAATGAGGGGCTTGCTTAGCCCGAGGGTGTAGTGAATAAGACATTGATGTCTCATTCTGAGCACTGCTGCGCGTAGAGGATGTACACGAAGCTCCATTGGGCTTTTGGGAGATACTAGATGTTTTTCGACGGTAATGGATAATACGCTGACGGTCACGGTCAACCGTTCGGCGATCGGAGTGCTCTTTGTTTGAGGGTATCTTTTCTAACCTCCTTCTTCCTGATACGGAAGGCAGCAGTGCCACAACTATGAAAATAGTTCTGCTGTATTCCTATAGAATCGTGCCTCACTACCTAAGCACTCCTATGCGGTCAGCAATGCGACATACAATCCTATGAGTGTAACTGCTTTTCGTCTGACTGTTCCCCGTTTGCTTGTCTGACAAGGTTTACTTGGAAGGACCGGAGTTCTAGTTAGCACCGCTCGCCGGATCAAAACAATACACAAGCCCGACCACTTCGGCAAGGCAGCAGTATAGGTTGGGTAGAATATGTGTGATATGTCACAATTTGGACAGCATGAATCTACAGATTTGCGCAAGTACTCTCGACGCCGTATGATCAAATTTTAATTTTTCAACCTAGCATCGTGAATGACTTTCCGTTGTGAAGTAAATCTTCCTGGTACGCGATGACACCCTAGTGTCGTGAGTAGTAAGCATTAGGGGAAAATTGTATCAAACGTGACAAAACTATTTTGGCTATCCTGGCACCATCACCTTCTGAGTGAACTCATGTTGTGCTTCAAAGAATATGTAATGGAGCCATCTGCAACCGACTTACTACGTGACTATTAAAAATACAGAAAATTGATTCGTTTGTAAAGGTGATATATTCTGAAGGTGAAAGCTGTTTGGTTCAGGTTGAAACAAACCGTTGGTAAAACGAAACTCTATTATGTCAATCGTCTTTCTCAAAAACAATTCACAATTTACGCTGAATGGCTGAAAGACAAATGCTAAAAACAACCAAAAAACAAGATTTTGACAAGCACACTGTTACCAAGTTAGACTGCGCACCGATAAGTGGAAGTTTACATTAATAGCAGTAAATAAGACTACAACCGTTTCAATCGTTTTTCAGTCGATGTTGTACACTTCGATTCCCTTTGTTAATCAATCAGCTGATTCAAACACGACGTTTGAGGCTCAATAAAATTTAGCTTCTCCAGTTGGAGGCTATCATTTTTGTAAGGAGCCTGTTGATTCTGATGGACAACCTCACATGTGCTTTCTGTTGTGTTTCCAATCTACAAGCGACCGACAAAAGACAGCTGTCGATAGTAATCGTAACAGTGGATCAGGTGTAAGAAACTAAACAACGCATTATCGTTATTGGAATTCTCAGCAACATTGACAGCAATTCATCACCACTTTGCGCTGATATGTAACCGCCATACAACTACGGCGAAAGAGAAAGCCTTAGATAAGGAGGATGGAAGCAGAAGGGAGAAGACCCAATGCCTAAAGTCAACTGAAGCTGAACATAAACTTTCAATTTCAAGGTACATACACTTTTCATGAAAACAGCAGAACCATGAGTGAACGTTAGGCATAATTAGCAGGACAACTTGTCTACGGCTTTCACCGCGCAGCGTCATTAATGGCAGTTGTCTAACAAACAGTCGTGTCGAACAATAGCAAAAATCCAGCCAATGGGCTCGATTCGTCGCTATCTCCTTTAACGTCCTCAGCCAACGACTCTGCCAGCGATCAGGCCTCCAGTTCGGGAAGCGGATCCAATCTACGATGACTTCATTCCTCTACACTCTGTCACAGTATGTTCACCTTGCACCTTGGGCCAACCAAACAAAACAAACGGAAGAGTGTTCGGTGTGACAGATGGCTAACTGGTGTCCCTAGTAACCTGCCTTACCACCAAAGACACCTCATACTTCAAATCTGGATAAGGGGACGCACTTGGGAATCACTTCAAAATATCTCTTTCCTAACCTTTTCGAAACTTACTGGTTGATGTCACCCGGTAACAAAGACCGAAAAATGTAATGGAATACCTCAAGATGATTCACATCTTCTATTCTGAGCTTTCAGGTTTTGCACCCACTCCAGGAGTACAACTTTCATGTTTGTCATGCATATGCAACCCTCATGTTTCGGAGATACTTCTCTATCGTCAGAAACATCCGAGGTTATTGAATGCCACCCTACTGTTTCATTCTCTGTATCTTCGTTAATCCTATTGAAACTTCCTAAGTAAAAACCGACCAACAGCCTCCGTAACTTCCTTAACGTGCAATAAGTCTACTTATTCATTGAGGTCTTACAAAAATTCTTCGCACTCTGGGGTTATGAAGCGCGTTTCTAGGCACTTAGCAGAGCGCGAGATATTTTCTAACATTGTCTTTACTGTTTGAAAATTGTCAAACAGCTGCATCTTATCATCAACCTAGTCCAGATAACCTAGTCTTCCATCGGATGAAAGGTCCACGCCCAGCATATTGCGAGTTTCGGAGACAGTCCTTCACTATGCCACCTGGGACAATGTTAGGCAATAATGATGAAAGTGGATAAACTCGACGTATACCACTCCTGGGGTTCAGACTGTCATTCTGTACGCCACAGATCCTAACGTGTGTTGAAACATATAAATAAAGCGTCGACATACTTATCCACCTGTTTATTTTGCATACTGCCTCTTTTAATTGGCTCTAAAAGTGTAGGCTGATCCATTGAATCGAATCTACCCTTATAATCGAGATACGTGTCAGTGATTTGCCGTCACCAAATACGATGTTGAAACAGAAATTCATGAATAGTGCAAATTTGAGCAATATATTCCCGTTTTGGATGAAACCTTGTCTGTTCTTCCCGAATGTCTTCTTCTCAGGTTGCGGTGAGTAGATGGATGATAGTGGGCGCCGGATTCCTAGCTATGACTGACGTGAAACTAAGCCGTCCATAATACTCTCAAAAGTCCCCTGGCTCCTTTATCGTATATGGAGACTATTTCCGAGTGACTGTAGTGGGCAGACATTCTCTGTTGTCCATACTGGTTGCATCAACCGAGTTAAGACCTGTAATAACGTCTTCCAGTACGGGGTCATCTGGGCTAACAGCCCTATTGTTTTTGAGAGTTAAAGTGCAACATCAGATCTCTGTTTCAGCAGATGATTCTAAGTCTATCGATCAGACAGTGTATTGGAAGTTTGTGACGATAGCAAAGTGATGTGTATAAGCCGGCTAGATTTGATTTTAAGCTATTCTGCCTAGCTATCCATAACAAGATGTTCGCGTTATTGCAGGCTTCATTACATCATACTTGTAAACTTGGTTTCATTACTCCCATTTGTCTGTTATCGCAGTTTGAAATGGTCCATGATGGCTTATCGCAAATACTGTTTATAACATCGGACCAATACATCCATGTAGCCGCAATTGTATTGGTTGGGCCGATGGTTGTGAAGAATCTGGTTCAGACTGAGCATGCAAATTCCTTTTTTGACGCGTGTAATCTATGTGTTGGTTTTCCGAATAAACAACCATTGCGCCATCTGCGTTCCTGGCTAACAACACTAGTGTCATAGTGAAGGTTTACTCAGTCACTTTAATTAAAAGGCCTGTCAGCACACGTCTTCGAAAGGTGTCGCTAGTTCGGCAGAATGCTTTTGTCTACACTCTGTTCCAACAAGCTGGTACCGTTCGCTTCGTTTAAAACACAATGAATAGGTGACCAGGTCATGTTGTAGTACACTGTAGTGCCTTAACCAGTTTTATACAACCTAGAACTTAGTCACACGGATGTCACTAACATGAAGGCATTGTGTCAGTTATCCTCAAAAATATACTCCACTACGTGAAGAATCAGTGCCCATCTACGCCCTTGAGTTGTTACGATTGTTTGATTGAACTGAGTTGGTTGTATTTTTTGCCTCAAGTCATGTGTGAATGCGTCAGTCAAAATGGACCAAACGGAACATTTAGGTAAAGTGCTTACTGTATCACCAACTGCAAATGGTGTTCAACTTTTGGAGGAAAGTATAGTAGGCAATTTTTAGTCACTGAAGCAATATTCCTTTCTAAAGGTTTCACAAAAAGAGAACAACAATGTTACGAATGTGAGCTGTCGGTGTCGATCTTAAGTGAAATGTAACGATCGGGTTACATCTTTTTTATTTAATTCACATAAGAAAGAAAACAAACATCAACGTGTTTATGATGAAGCTTTTTTGTGTCAAGAATTTTTGGAGGGCGCCTGTTTACCCGGGTAGACAACATGTGCATTAGTTACACGTATCATAAATGTTGTCCGTTGTCCGTCTTTAGGTTGGGATATGCCTGTGCAATTACGCTAAGGTTTACAGCTTAAAATAAATGTTCAAGTGTACATTATTTAGAATCTTTTAAAGAAGGGGCGTACGTAATTAACCACGGGAAATAAATTTGCAGCTTTCGCGAAAATTGTTTGAATACTGTTTTTCATGTTAATGTGAATAAATAACAGGGGATTAACAAACGTGCAATTTAAATGTTAGATTATTGTATATCATATAAAGTCATTCTCGTTCAGAACTCTATAAGGTCAACTAAAACAATAGTTGTTATTAGCTGGAGCAGTAAATGTTTGTACAAACTTCAGTACTCATCTTTTTAACAGCTGGAACTTAGAATGAGAACAGTGACTAAGAGAATTGGTTTAGGTAGATTCGTTCCAAATCTCAAACGGACTAAAAATGCGATGGTTTACAGAAGTTATGTAACTGGTCCCTGTCTAAAGAATTTTTGTTTAAGCGGCAAAGAGATCCAAAGAAGTAGCAGTGTTTGAACCCACTCAAGAGAAACTTTATAGAAGGAAGTTAGGTTGAATGCTTATAATGGTTAGTTTGAAGTCAAATGTAACGGTATCTTCCATTTTGTGACCGTTTAACCCCATACCACGCAAACATCAATAAATGAGCAAATACACTGAAATGCTTGCGAGAGTACTAGAAGTGTGTTTGTGTGTGTGGGGGGTTAATCACTCCTTTGGTTGTAACTCGGCTTAAGCAAACGTTAACGGAATAATAAAGTGAAATACTCCCAAAAGTTTAACCCATTTCTGTAGCCAACTTTTGTGTTTTGTTTTTTTTCAAAAAATTTAAAACAACTTTATTTATAAAAGGCAAATTTTTGGGTTGCAGGAGAAACAGGGGTTATCAAGATCTAGGATATAACTTCTGTCAAATGTAATAAAAACTTCTAACGGATTTTTTTTCACAGTAATCAGAAGTCAATTGATCTGTGCATACAAAATGGGTACACTATTCACGGTTCATATTAGATGGAGAAGGTATGCATATCTATACAGCCTATTATGAGAATGACAGATGGGTGGTGTCTTTAGGGTTTTAAAATTGTAGCTCATCTCTGACTCAACCTGTCTGGAAATTTAGCAAGAGTTACTTTGTTTATAGACTCACGTTGAATAATTCTTTAAAAATTTTGCTTCCGTAAGATTTCAGGTGCTTGGTGCTTCGTGTTGCCTTTCATGCAATTTGTAAAATTCAAGTTTTTCGAGGTATATGCCATCTAATACATTTTGCGCGTTTCTATTACAGCTGACCCAAATTCCTTGGAACTTAACAAACTAAAAGACGAACTCCTTGTTGCTCATCAAGAACATCTGGATCTTAGGTGTGTTCCCCGAATTCGATATTTGTGATATTTTCAAACGATGAAAAGATTAATACGGAAGAATTTTGCACAAGGTTAAACCAGATGGCTCTGTTGCACAGACTGACCAAAATCAATCATTTCACTCAACTAACGGCAAAGTTACAGAATTGTATCCA
Source organism: Paragonimus heterotremus (assembly GCA_013368495.1). Lineage (NCBI taxonomy): Eukaryota > Metazoa > Platyhelminthes > Trematoda > Plagiorchiida > Troglotrematidae > Paragonimus > Paragonimus heterotremus. The sequence continues at coordinate 74,132 of LUCH01001189.1, read as the reverse complement.
GCTACTTGTCTGAGCAGCTTATCGTGAACGCGGACGTTTTGGTACAACTGAAGCGAGCAAGCACACTTTGAATCATGTGATAAATGGGAAGTTGGTGACAAATGGCGTTAGGTTTCCGTATCCAGAATTCATAACTGTACTGTAGTGTGAGTGAATTAGTTGCACACTAGCTCGTGTATTCGTCGGACATCTACACTACTGGCGTTTAGTACAATGGGTTTACCATGACCGGTCATGATAAAGCGATGCTATATTAGTAAGATTCACCGGAGAACTGTCAAATTCCGACCCGGTTCTCAGTCACGTGATTACTGCGAGTCAAGAATAGCTTTTCATGGCCGCGGGGTAAGAACTCAGAATGATCGGTTGGTCACAGCGAATAAATGTTTCACGTAAATAGTACAAGTTATTCCAGTTAAAAGTTGTCAGGTAACATTTTCAGAAGCGAATCTCGGTCAACTGGTAGGCGTGCCAAGTAAGAAATGATTGAACAGTATCTTCCATGTAAACAACAATTCACGTTCATTGAGTACTGAATAAATAGAGACGGATTAAAGTAATTCAAAATGAAGAGAATGGGCTGGATATGAATGGATTCTCTTTGTAAATTTGTTGCAAACAACGAAGTACTTATAAATAGTAGAAATGGTCAACATTATACTGGAAACACTACACATGCAACCCTACTTGACTGATTCCATCAGAAGAGCAATATCTTTCCCAAAATTGTAAGGAAGAGAACGGAAGAGAAGTAAAACTAACGGAAAAAAGTGCTCATTTGCAGATTGGTAAATAAAAGGACGAAGCTTAGATATTAATACATGAAACAGAATATACTAGACAATTGCACTGTCAGGTTACAAAGATTCGATCGTACGTAAAATGGCAAGAGATTGTAAGATAAAACGACGCCCAGATACCTGACAGAATAAAACTTGGGCATAAGTTAATAGACACTAGTTGTCGGGCAACTGTTAGCACAGAGATTGCCTTGAAATGATGGAGAGTAGGTGTTAGTGGGAGTCTAGCATTCAGCCAGACTATCGTCAGCGGAGCCGGAAAAGGGGTTGCAAGGCAAAACCAGTAAATTGTTTACGTAAACAGAACAGGAAATAGGTTGAGCTTATGACTTATAAAAAACATTCTATTCAAACAGATTAGTTGTGTTCCGACATTCTAATAATACCAGATTTATAAACTATGGAAATTTACAGCAGCAGCACTAACATCCAAAAGAATCGATAGCAGGAGATAGCTGAAACGCCATTATATCTCAGGAAAAATACCCACTATAGTTACGTGCTTTTTTCAAGTAAGTTAATTTGCATCAACCGGGCTAGCAACTGTTTCAGAGACGAGATGTTACTGCTGGTGTGTAAAATGTCATTTGTCATTAAATGCATTAATGGTGATTATGCAATCCAGCAGTAGTTTCTGGGTGACGGATGTGTAAGAAATCGGTTATATTTTCCGATTATATTTCTTTGCTGATGCTAACGCATGATCAGCGATGGGAAACGTCACCGCTGACAATGTATTTAGGAAAAAAATCAGTGAAAAATGTGAGGATTATTTTACATTTTTCAAGAAGTCTCGGCAACAATTCGTTTTGTTTAGTTTCAACTGACTCAACTGTTGAACGTTTAGTGAAATATGTGGGATAAAAGATTGTGTACTGAATTAAAACCGGTAAACAATGTGTTTCATACAACACGTAAAACATTGGGCAGTTGGTAGATACCAAATAAGCTGAAATGGTAACGGAACGACTTGATGAATAGGACTGTTCATCCTTTAACTATGCTACCACAATGAGCGCTGTTGGCGGAATTCGGTCAATTTATCATGATGTGCTTCACAACAATTCAAGGTGACAATGTTATTTGGTCAGTGGATTACACCTGGGCCGAAAAAACAGTCACACTGATAAAGGCAGTTGTTAACACATTGCCATTTTCCTTGTTCCAGTATTGAAACAATTCCTTTCAATTAAGAAGCAACCGTGTACTGTTCCGAATATCATGCATGATTATTCGACAGTAAGCTGACATCAGAAGCAGACATCTGTTTAAAATTGATTGATTCACTCCAAATAATGCAGCATTTTCAAGACGACAAGTAGACTTTCATTGTGAAATACAGGCAGTTCGTTTATTCTCATCAGTCGGTCATACAGAACATTCAGTCATATAAGTTTAACTCAGGTCGGCAAAACAATAATGCGAAACAACATCGCATGGATACACATTAGTGTAATCCAAACTGTTTCACTGTCACAGCAGCGAGACTGATTGTGCCAGCGTCTTATGTCAATGGAGAGCAAGTGCGTGGTGCTTGATTAGCAATTCTTTCCAAAGCGTAGACAGATTGACGTTGCGAATGGTTGATAACACTATAAACAGCGTAACTGAATCAGCCCTGTGGTTAAGTGTTTCCCAATGGAAAGTGTGAGTTTTCTGGTCGAATGTAGCATAAGCTGTTCTATGCTTAAGCTTCTTGATGGATAGAAATGACCTCGGACTTGGCGATGAGCTGCAGCCCAAATTTTGGCCATCTTGTAATGCAGTATTGTATTCACTAAATGGTCAAGAATTCTTAAGTTGAATCGGCTAATTCTGCTGACTGGGGATAACTGGTGTTTAAAATTGATTTGCTTGGTTGTACTCTCTGGACGATAATACGCACACATTTTTACTTCAATCAGAATGTCAAACAAAGATTGCTAGTAAACCGTTAGAGGTGATAAATGATGTCATTTTAGAATTACTCACTTTGGATTGCAGTTTTGAATTTCGGGTAGAAATTCCAGCAATCACCTTTCTAAAAGAACCACTACATAAACGAGTTTAAGTCTCATCAAAGTTCAATCAGTAGTGCATGTTTGTCAGAAGTCATGACCGCGGAACCATTGGTTAGAGTTACAGAGAGAAGTACATTATTTTTATCCAGACGGTCAGGGGACTTGACCACTAATCGCAAATATATGTGTGTGGACGTGTAAATATAAGCAACTGACTACGTTTAACATGCAACCAGAGGCACACTGGTCAACGTGGATGCGTCACAAGCATGTGAACCATGAATCATTTCCTTGTGAAGACACGTTGGTGTACCAATGATGATCAATAGCAAAGCAATAGTTAAGACTGCATTACTTTGTTTTCGAAGCAATATCGCGTCGCTACACTGCTTTAGTTACTCTTCTACCTAAGGTTAATTATCCGTCGTCATCGACTTTGACATATTCACCCACCTAATGTAATACAATTACCTCAAACTTGACAGAACTGGAGGTTTTAAAGACACAATTTAATTGTGTCTTGCAATACAGTTATCCGGTTTTCTGAAGTATACTTTTACGTGAGTAAAAGTATACGTAGGTTTTCGACCAGTGAGTTTGTTTGTTTCTGCCGCATGAACGATTTACGGGAATCGCCAAACTAGTTTACCCTCTTGTTTGGCATTAAAATGGGATGCTTTTTGATGATTCAATTGTTTTATCGATATTTTTCCTTATTCACTACTCGGTGGCCATTAGAAGCCATTAGCAATGAACCGAAGAGGCAGAGATCGGGAATCAGCTTTTCATGCGCCTAGAAATCTGATAATCTTATCTGGCCGAGTAAAACAGTATTTTGGCTTACCTGAGTTGAACACTTGACATTTCGTTGTGGCTTGTTTATTCCCATCGATTTCTCAGTCAGTTTTTGTTTAAAAAGAAGCGCTCGACTCTACTTTCGCTCTTGTCAGATCTTGGTTGTAGTTCACATCTTTGTTATCACGGAAATTTGAACTCTCATCAGACATTCGTATTAGACATTGTGCGTTGATCTCATGCAGATCAAGAGTGAATTCACATAAAATTGTACAGCCACACTCGCTTGTACGTATTGCTCAGCGATATGTCGCTTAACATTAGATGATTCTGAGATGTCAGTCTGATTTACAAGTCTTACTGGTACAGTTATCGATTTTAAACAACCGGAGAGTTGATATATCCCCTACCGAAGAGATCGAGAACACGAGTTAAACTCACATGCGAAAGTGGCTGACATTTAGATATACTCCCTCGAGCATACTTAATGTGAAATCAATGACATACTGATCATCGCAGTCTTTTTCATAACGACGTGAAACAGATTTCAATTCCGGTCGTGACACAGGGACATGCAGTGCTCAAATGATTTTACAGAAACAAAACTCGAATCTTGTGTTTCTGTACAAATGGGATTGGCTGATTCTCATTTGTTCTCTTCACGACAAGTACATTCAGAATGTTTCAGCAAGACGAACAACCTTGTGATCGTCACGTTGGGGATAAACAGACTGTCGTATGTCATTGGGACAAGCAAAGTGTTATTAGCATAGGTTTGCGCAGACACAGGTAATTCACTTTTGTCTTCGTTAGCAAAGATCTGTGGCATTAACCACAAGGTGATTCAGCCTACGCAGTTAGCACTGATTCAGAAATACAAAAAATGGAGGCAGAACCATTCTACTGTAGTCCAAACATCTTGGTATTCTACGCTGACGAGCCCGTTGACCGTGTAAAATCGACAAAAAATGACTGTAGGCAACTAGGGTCCGCCAAGGCATGGATATATGCTGTGTTTGGATTATGTCACTGACAATGGTTTAGATCATCTCGTATGACTATGGAACTGATGACAGTTTTCAAGGGTTCAGCTCAGATGTCAAACAAACCGTCGCACTAGCAACATTTATTTGTACGACATGTTTCGAAGCCATCGATAATCGCCTTGGTCACACTATGTTATTTTCTAGTGGCACCTACCATGCATAAAAAAGTATATAATTAGCCTAGGATAATGATAAGATCACTCCATAGCAGGAGTTTGTTTGAGTGGCAGAACACGTCCGCATTCTACGGGAAAGAAGAGGTGAGAAACGCAACAGATGTGAGACATTATTTGGTGGATTCGTGCATAGCTGGATGGTACACATAAATTGTTTTAGGCACACAGACGGCGTTATATAATCTGATGACCATAACTCCCTGATCATTTAATACTAGTTAGACCAGGAAATAATAAAAATGAATGTATGAAATTTTTGGCTCGCTTTGAAAACTATCCACGTATATTCCCAATCACTTCATGTGGTTTTAAGACGATATATATATATATTTGAAGTATTAAAAAGGGGGCAAACATTGAGTAGTGAACGATTTATTGTGACGTTTCAAATCCACACTAGGATCCGTTGTCAAACAAATAAATGTGTTGGAATGTGATATATATATATATATATATATATATAACTTTTCACATTTGAGCTTATTAGCCTATATACATATCGATTTTATGAGTGTCTCAGATGTAACTGCAGATGAGCGTTTAGCACGCTTTTTAAAACTGTACACATATATCACGTTTGTCTTATCGTCAAACAGACGCGAATTGGTTCGTTTGAAAAATCGACTGCTGGAGCTGGATTTGGAAGAAACTCGCTACAATTCTATCAGTACTGAGTGAGTGGAAATGGTCCACCGCTTTTTTACTGGAGTACTTTCTCACAGTTCAATATGAACGAAAGCATTTGGTCAGTGTACTGTTATGTTGTTTCCATAACCTGATCAAGCTGAGTTACAGTCAACGTTGTAAATTACACGAGAAGTTACCATAGACTGGACCAAAGGGAACTAGTTTGTAAACCATCCATTTTACACAACTACTGGAGGAAAAGCACTCAATATGCCTTTCAAAAAGGGTTTGTCCCACTTTATAGCTCGATGTTAACAAAACTGTGTTAAGTTTAAACTCGGTATTTTTAATTTCAACTTCAAGACAATTGTGACATTAAATACGTTCGAAAAAAGAAGTGACCTAGCATTTCGTGGACAGGTGCGCCTTATGTTACGCAACTGCTAGAAGGAATCCATCACTTGACTTTGTCACGTGTATGTACAAATGATGCTTGTGAGGTAAGCGAAGAACGCGGGTGGCACAAGGTTAGTTTAGTCAGTGCAGTGTCTAACCGACACACCACAACTAAACACACATATGTACACAACAAAATTCCGAATGGAAATTGTGATAACTGGCAAAGTCATCTATAAAAATCACTATCTCTCGCCGGACTGCTCTCCAAAGTTACTTCCTGTACACTTTCCCAGTTATTTCGTTAGTACACTACGCATGGTAGTTCACCGTGGAGTCAAAGAGCAAGTTATCGAGTGTTATTGTTACGCGCGATGGAAAATAGTAGTCACGCACCGATCGATTTGAAATTACTCGTCACGTCGATTTCATGTACGAAGATCCAGGATCAACGGACAGTCAGCTAAACAGGAAGAACATTTGTATTTAAACTGTTGCAACGTGTTGAGTAATACAAGACGGACAGTCATCATGACTGTGTGCGGGACGTCTCGACAACGAGACGGCATTAGAGAATCGTTTACCGGCTCGGCGTTCACATAGGAAATCATATTCTCGTAAGAACGCATGCCATTTGACTAGCAGTTCTTCTGGGTATTAGAAGAGAGTGCGGAAGGAACTTTCTCAGCTCATTTGCATCCTTCGACGTAAACCATGGTTGAATTTGTTCCATTTGTTTTAGATCTGTGTGATTACCTAACCCAGAAATTATATGCCCCAAGAATATCACCACCTTGATTAGAAAGTGGTACTTTGACGGTTTTAGTTTCAAATCAACTTGGGCCAGATGGTCCAGCACAGATTCCGAATTGCGCATATGCTCTTGTCAAGCCCTTTGTAGACTTTGACGTCATCCAAGTAAATCAGGTACATTCCAGATAGCAGATTACACAGTAATTTTTGTGTTAATCCTTGGAATGTCACCAGTGTTTTTGACAGTCCAAAGGATGTAACTTGGATCTCGTACAGTTTCAAAGGCTGACTTGGCTCGATCACCGTCTTCGATCTCCACCTGCTAACCATCTGATGTCAGATCTAACGTGCTGAAATTCATGACTCCACTAGGTGTATCGAAGAAGTCGTCGAATTTCTTGGCAATGGGAAGTCGTCATCTTTATCACTTGGCTGAGCTTCATATAGACAGCGCATAGTCGTACGTCACCACCTTTCATTGTTACCAACACTGATGTGGCAGCCTATGGGGAATTGGAGGGTTAGATCATATTACCTTGTAGTATATCAATAACTGTCTTACCTACCTCATCCTGGAGACGTGCAGGTATCTTGTGGGGAAGTATTACTTCTTTGTTTCAGTAGGTCTGTGTGACCAAGTTTTGCTTACTCTCAAGTGAACAAATATGGCCAACTATTAATTACTGACTTCAATCATTTGGTGCTTCCTAATTTGTCAGAAGCTCCGCCCAGTCGGATCAACCAGCTTGTTTGACGGTTCACGTCGAAGAGGTATGCAGTGACATGGAGAGAGAAGTTAGTTCCTGGCGAGCTTTTGGACATGATATCAACTGATCTTTGTTAGATGGATTCCGAAGCTGAAGGTTGTACAAGTCGATCGCATATTTGAACCAGACCAAAAGCTCACTCTCACTGTAACACGGAAGGGAGGGTTGGGAATCACCACGAAAGTATGCTCTATGTGACGTTCAGCCACTATAATGAGTGCTGATATTGTGTCCTCCATCGGCATTTGGTCACCAGTGATTGTACGAATGAGAGGACGATATCGTTTCTATCTGTAGCCCGAGAGTCTGCTTACTGCACATACACTGATTAGGCATAGTAATGCTCTGGTATCAGCTTGATTCTGCTAGTGCTGCGTCGCGTGCTATTAGCTCTATCGTAGGGTATGCTATTCATTAAGTACAATCGGTAATACGCCAAACACGGACCACTAGACTCATCTGCTCCAGTGTTATTTTTAGCAGCCCATTTGTTGGCCCCGTAGGCTTGTTGACTTCCTTTTAGCTCACGATTGCAGGATCCGCTCAATCTGTTCTACCAGGACCGCCATTCTCGGCTGTTGTACTGCGAGTGCCTAGGCTCGGGATGCCAGTTACAAATTCCCTGAAGGAAGTTCTTATTGCTAGTTATTCATGTCGCGACGCACTACCGTGCTGGTCATCTGACTGCTGCTTCGACCTTCCCGAGGTTCCCGGTCAGCAACAACGCGGCATCTAATTGACTAGGTAGCTGAAACAGGAATTCCCTCTCTAAGTTGGTTAGTAAGACTCCCTCTATCAAACGTCCTGGAATTTGCTTTTTGAGCTCCTCAGGGAGCTCCTTCTAACAGTCTCGTTCAGTCAAGTGCTGCAGTCCGCAAACAAACGACCGAACAGGTAACCTTCTGTGATGAAAATCTACTCGACTCACCGCTTATCCAAACCCCTACACAATAGGAGTTATAACAAAGAACCAATCCAAACGTCGCGTTGAAGACACTACACCAGGATTGGACGAATAGTTTCAATGTTACGCCTTCTGTGATTCGCCTATTTCTTTGTTCCCTATTACACCAATTAACGTTCAGTTTGTGACTTTGTATGTGCTAATACGATCAACCAATGGGTGACTATGATTTCTTTAATATTCTTGTACATCCATAAATTCAGCTTCTTGTCTCATGAATATGAACTGCTTAC